>JACDOX010000056.1:3404457-3686926 GCA_014549065.1 Cardinalis cardinalis
GAAACATCATGAACTCTGTAATAAACTGTATCACGCAATTCAGGAAATTCATGATACCATGAAACCCAGTTCAACATCCTCAATCATAGGACAGAGTATCTGCAGTGTCATAGCAATTGATTACATTTTAATATATAAATAATTGTTGAGTAAAAAAAATTAAACGTAATTTGACAAAGTAAAAAACTGTATGCAACAAACTCAATTTAATTTATTTTTTTCCGTATTTTCATTTTGTCACCAGTATTTCAAGAAGCTAGGCTGTGTGGTTCATATCTTTATTGTGACTGAAGCACTACAAAATTGTTTTAATTGATGTGAACATTTACTCTTCTCCTTTGGTTACATCTGTGGTAGAATTGCTTTTACCTAGTTACTTTTAACGATGGCAAAAAAAAAAAATACGAAGCAAAGAAAATAGAGTTTAAGAGAAATCTAACACTCGACTCTATTTTTGAAGTCTTGCTAATTAGTAGAAAAAAAGAACTCTGTTCACTTTCTGGAGGTCCTTTTTTCTGGTAGAAGCAAATACTCCCCTTGAAGCTTAATTGCTTTTATTCAGAAAGAAGGAATAAAGTAGATACTCTGTAAGCCACAAACAAATGTAAGTTAGGTTGTCCGAACTCCCTGAACTTCTACCTATTTCCTGAAGGGAAAGGGTTTTATCTATCTTTGTAAATGTTTATCTTTGGATGTCTGTGGGTTAGAAATGCTAGACCTCTCCACAAAATAAGAGAATACACGGAGGTTTTTTCCTTTTGGCATCCTCTCTGGAATCAACTTTCTTAGGGAAAGTAATCCAGCAGCAGCAATAGTCCATGACAGTTTGATTAATACTCAGTTCTTGATATTTTCACAATATTTCTGTTTCTCTATATTTTACTCACCAGTCTGTGTTGTTTGGGGACCATCAGAAACCTTTCTGATGTTGTTTAGCATCTACTTTTGCATTTCTACTTCTGTCTTAGCGCTACATGAGAGAATAAATAGACAAATAARTAATGCTGCCATTTGTCTAGTCATCTCAACAATGTGCTCTAAGATGAATGGTCAGAATGAAATAAAACTGTCTCATCAAATGTGTGTTTTATACATAGTTCAGGTAATTAAAAAARCTAAATATGAGCCCCAGTGCTCAAGGACTCTGTGATATGTGACTCTGAGTCCATAAGAAAACAAATGATTTAATGTGAAATATAAATACTGAGAACCACAGGACTCACTTTAGCCATTAGAAAAGTAACATTATTTGATACTATTCACAGTGCAAAAGGCTTAACTTATTCTGTTACTGCCAATATCTCTGGTGCATTCTGAGGAACATCTTCATAAGCAGTGATACACCTAGAGAAATGTGAGGTGTCTCAAACTGCAATGTTCTTTAATTCTTTTTCATCTTCTGTTTCTTTCTTATTTATATTTATCAAGATATTCCCAACTCAGCTGCCTCTGACGACTATTACTGTGATTGTGTTATTATAAAATGGAGAGGCTGCTAACCATTTAGATCTTTGCTATCAAAGTCAAAATATTAAACCTCCTCTCCYTACCCCACCAGTTCCTCCCTAACTCCCAAACCAAAAAAAGCCCACAAAAAACCAGGCAAAAGCAATTTGTTATGTGTTTGAGTTAGGTATACTAGTAAGATTGTTTGCTCTGTAAGGGAGTTTTGCTTTCTTGAGGTAATTAGGTCCCAAGTTGATTTGCTCTGTTCTCTTTTATAGAATGTATTGCATTATTACCACTTGGAAGACAGAAAAGCCCTATGCAAAAAGCACCTTTCTCTAGCAAGTGAATAAGCTTGGATTTTCTTGGGATAAAGATGATGAAGACAGCTTGCACTGACAGCACCAGAAATTGCATTATAGCTTAGGAATTGATAGGATATAACACTTCACCCTCGTTAGGAGGAACTCTGATTTTGCGCTCTAACATTTTATTACAGAATAATGTCGTTCCATCAGAACAGGGAAGAATTAAGTAACAAAGTGAGACGCCTATTTAGGAAGGAGTCTCCACATCCTCTTTTGATGGGGATAGTTCTCCACAACTAACTTCAGTAGACCAGTGTGATTGCTCAGATCTCAGTGGGGCAGAGACCTTGTCCCTGTGTTAGTGATGCCTCAGAGGAAGAAGAGAGGTTTGACATGTCCTTCTTCCTAACATCSTCATTGTCTAGGTAAAGGCAGCCCCTAATCAGGATGCACATTGCATTTCAGGAGCACCAAACTCTTGAGGAGGGAAGGAGGCAGAGGAGCTCCCACAGGTTGTCTGAATCATGCTGCTTTTCCAGCCTAGAGATGCCTAAGTATGCGCTCTGGTGATGAGCAGATAGGGGAACAACTGAGTCAATGAAAATGAGGCTCTTTTTTTCTCTTTTGCTCAAGAACAATTTTAAGACCAGAAAACAATTTACAGGTCCAATGTGTTTTCATATCATACCTCTTTGGGCAGTTTACTGTAGTAATTAATAACTGTAGTGAGGAAAATCTGATGAATCCCATTATGTGAAAAAAGTGGAAGGGAAATCTTCCTGGATCCCCCAACCATCCTGATCACGGAAGACACATAGAAAGGTGGCTCTCCTTAGAAAGGTGGACCTCCCAAGACACATGGAGACATAATAAGAACAAGAACAGAACAGAATTAAAATAGAATTAGAATCATAGAATGATTTAGGTTGGAAAAGACCTCTAAGACCATTGAGTCCAAGCATTAATCCAGCACTGCCAAGTACACCACTAAACCATGTCCATAAGCACCACATCTACATGCCTTTTAAATACCTCCAAGGCTGGTTACTCAACAACTTCCCTGGGTAAGCCTTACTGTGATGAAATTTTTCCTAAAGCCAATCTAAACCTCCCTTTCTGCAACTTGAGGCCATTTTCTTGCTTCCTGGGAGAAGAGGCCAACCTCCACCTTACCACAACCTTCTTTTAGGTGCTTGTAGAGAACAATAAAGACTCTCTTCGGCCTCCTTTTCTCCAGAATAAACACCTTTCAGCTGCCTTAGCTGTTCCTCAAAAGACCTGTGCTTCAGACTTCACCAGCTCCGTTGCCTTCTCTGGACATGCTCCAGTGTCTCAATGTCTTTTCCCAGAACTGTACACAGCTTTCAATGTCTGGCATCACCAGCGCTGAGCAGAGGGGGACAATCACTGCCCGAGTCCTGCTGGTCATGATGCCACTGGCCTTCATGGYCATCTGGGCACACCATGCTGTCACGGTGAGCCATTTGTYGGGGTGCAGGGAAAACTTCGGACGCTCAATGTGAGTGTTCAGCAAGCTTCCRTTAATTCATTTAGAGCACCAGACATTTATACACMACAAGTAATAAGCTCATGCATATTCTAAAGCTAAGCAGTCTATTGGTTATACTGCAATATCAACTCTWCTTCATTCTTTCGGGYTTACATTCCTTTTTATCATGTCTCTCTGTCTACTTGTTATYRTACTACAGCTATGCTCAAGGACACGATGTTTTGCAGGTGCAAAAACTCAGATTAGSTGGGTTCAGTACTTTCCCAGCCTTTGGTCAGCTAACAAAYGAATGTCTACGTGACCTCTGTCATGTAGCCATTCCTCCACAATTCCCCTGTTTTCTTTTTGCAAAAGCAAGGTTTGATTAAATGTAGCAGATACCATCTTTTGCACCATATTTTGCAAGCATATAAAAAAGCAAGGAAAAACTAATACTACWAACAAAGCTATAATGCTTACTACAATGCCAGCTTTATCAGTTAATTGCGTTACACTCTTTTTAATACAAGAATTGGCAATTCTAATAACTACTATATTGCAAGCAGTATTCYTAACTGGCAAAATTTTTCTTTTATAAGAGATTTAAGCTAGGGAAATAAACAAAAAAGAGGCTATTACTATCTATAGGATGTGCTATAAGACAAATACAAAAAGGATTTTGTGCCGTTGTAATGCTCAAACAAAACTCAGGTGTGCTAGTACAATTTGCAAAAGTAAGCTAAATATTTTTACTAATGGGATTTTGAATTTCTTTGGGAGTTAACTTGTAGGCGATGTCAACRCTGATATTCATTCTTGGCATGCTACTTAATACTAAATACAGAGTGAGGGTAAGGCAGAAATACATTTTTGTCACACTCAAAAATAATTACACATGATTTTTTATAATAAGCTAAAAGACTAACATGTGTGCAGATTTTGTTAGYGTTGATTGTCTGGTAAGCTTGTTCTCTATTCTCAAAAAATAGATATATATTTTAAACAAAAATGGTTTCACTTATAAATGCTTCTAATTGTCTTCTCTAATTAGAGTTTCTCTGATGTTCATAGTAACATTCTGCACATAAATCGTAAAATAAACRTCTAGTATAAATCTATTTTTGTTTTTTACATTTACTACATTTAAGCAAAACCTAAAGGATACAAAAGGTACACTTATTACACTTTAAACATTTAAATGTTTAAAATCTTTGGAAAAAGTAGGCTGATTGTATATCTTGTAAAGTTAATGCTCTAGACTCTAAGGACAATATATCTATACACCACTGGAGGATTTGATCTTYCAGGAGGTTCTAACAAAAACCTTCTTTTTCACTTGCCTCTGGACATAACTCGTTATCAAGTTGAGCAGCTTGCCTATGCATCTGCTACATYAGCAGCTCTATCTACAGCTGCTCGTGTATACTTTCTTAATACATAAAATGGACTTGCAGGAGCAATGATACACATATAACCCCCACCAAAATATCAAACTTTTGCAGGACTTTTCTAAACACTTGATCAGTAAAACCACTAAGATAATGTGGTACAAATAATACTTATRTAAAAGTTTTAACACATCTTTAACATTTTTAAATTTTTCAAAATACAATTTCAGAGTTTGATTAGTTCTTTYTACTATAAAACACCTACTACAGCAAAACAGCTGGTCAAATGATGAGTTATATGAGAGGTTTTTTCTCAGTCTCTAGTCTATTTGTGGCTTTTGATGTTCAAAGTTTATGCTAATACAGGTGATTTTAAAGGCTCAATGYGAATTGCCATCAATTAGTCTAACAAYAGTAGTAAGTTTTAACAAGCTGGCAGATGAGCGTCTAATCAACAAAGTTCTCACAGGTTGTTCACTTGCTGCAGCAGGCTCTTTGACTTTCGTTTGGATACATTGTGGCTTGCAGTCTGTTAAAATACAGTCTATTGAGGTTGCCACGTCCACGCTGGGGCTTCCACTGGTTGCAGGGCAGAGGGAGGAAGCGCTCGCGCTGGGAAGGTGCTTGAGTCTTGAGCTGCCGCTTGTGTTGGAGCGGGGCAACCCCCCCTCTCCCGCTGGGCTTCCTGTTTCGCGAGACATGCCGTAGGCTGAGCTCACTGCGTGCGCCGGACCCAGCGCAGCATCTCTGGCGGCGTGGGTTGCGGCCTCCCCGTGGCAGGGCTCTGCTCCCTCTGCCGCTGCCGCTGCCGCTCGGAGCCGCTGCTGCTGCCTCAGGCGAGCCGCGAGCTGCGGCTGCTCTCTATGGTGCGGCGCTCATGCCGAATCAGGGGTGGCACAGCCCCGCCGGCGCTCTGAGACGCGGCTGCTGCCGCCATCACAGCATGGCCGCTGACTCATTGTGCGTGTATTTGCAGCGCCAGCACTGCAAAGCACCCTTTTGCAACTCTATATGCAAGCAATCTTGGGAGTTATTTTCCTAAGTCTGTAGTCTATAGTCCCCGTTCTTCTAAAGAACATTTAAAAATATTATACGTCGCTTGCCTCTGCATACCTTCTTATCTAGTCATCAGCGCGCTGTTGCAGCTTCACAAGACTTTGGCGGCGCCTTGTCGGCTGAGCCCCTCTGTAGGGTCACCCGGGGCATGGAGCCCGCTCTTGCTTTCCAAGACTCCTCTGTAGGGTCGCTCGGAGCACAGAGCCCGCTCTTTTGCCTCCCGTGCTGCATCGAGACCGACATGGATTACTGCACCGGACCATGGCTCGCAGGTTCAAGTCCTCTGTAGGGCCTCGGTCCCTGTTCGGGCGCCATTTGTCGTGGTAGGCCATTTGTTGGGGTGCAGGGAAGCTTGATGACACTCACATTGAGCGTCCCAAGTTTTCCCTGCACCCTGACAAATGGCCCACCGCAACACCATGCCACTCTTTTTCCTACTGGATTCAGAGAAAGTATGCTTGATTTACTCCCTGTAAGCCAGCATCCCCAGGTCCTTTTACCTCAGGCAGATTTCCAGCCACTTTGCCCAAGGCTGTAGAGCTGCAGGGGGTGCAGTGTCCAGGACTTTGTGCTCTGCTGAATCTCATCTAATCAGCCTCAATTCATCAATCCAGACTGTCCAGATCCCTCTGTAGAGCCTTCCTACTCTTCAGCAGATCAACACTCCTGCCCAACTTGGTATAATCTGCAAAATGGCAAAATGATTGAGGTTGCACATAATCATGTTGTGTGGGTCATTGATAAAGGTATTAAATAGGACTGGCCCCAGTACTCAGAGTCCTAGGGACACCATCTGTGACTGGCCATCAGCTGGATGTAACTCTTTTCACCACCACTTTCTGGTCCCAGCCATCCAGCCAGATTTTTGCCCAGTGCAGAGTGCACCTGTCCAAGCCATGTGCATCCAGGTTCTCCAGGAGCTGCTGCAGGAAATAGTGTCAAAGGCTTCACTGAAGTCCCGGTAGAACAGTATCCACAGCCTGCCCTCATCCACTAAGTGGGTCATTTTGCCATAGGAAGACATCAACATGGCCAAGCAGGATTTGCCTTGCACAAACTCACTCTGTCTGGGCCTGATCCCCTGGGTGTCCTGCATGTGCTGTGTGACGGCACTCAAAGCGACCTCCTCCAAACCCTTTACCAGCACTGGCAGGCCTGTAGTTCCCTGGATCTTCCTTCTAGTCCTTCTTTTAGACAGGCATCACATTTTCAAAGCTCCAGTCAAATAGGACCTCCCCAATTAGTCAGGACTGTTCATAAATGAAGGACATTGACTCTCTGAGCACTTCCACCAGCTCTCTCAGTACAGTTTTGTGGATCCTATCTGGCCACATGGATTCATGTGTGTTTACATGGTGCAGCAAGTCAGTGACAATTTTCCCTTGCATTAGGGGGCTTAATTCTGGTGCCTATCCAGGTCTTCCAGCTTGAGGACTGGTCATTCAGAGACCAACTGGTCTTACTAATAAAGACTGGGGTGAAGTCCTCAGGTACCTTGGCCTCTTCATCATCTTTCGTCGCTGTGTTTCCCCCCTASCCAATAAAGGATGGAGATTCTCCTCAACCCTCCTTCTGTTGTTAATGCATTTACATGAGAAATAATATTGTCTTTTACTGCAATTCTTTAATTGGATGAGGAAAAAAATCAATAAACATATGAAAGGTGTATATGCCATGCTTTTTTCTCCGTCTTAAAGATCATAAAGAATAATGCCGGGCTAACATTCTTCTGCTAGCAATTTTACGAACTATGCCTCATTGCTCAGTAAAACACATTAGATTATTTTTGACTAATCTGAGAGACTCAATATACTGGAACTGAAACAGGACGTGGCTTTGTAACCAGCTCAGAGAACAATGTATTTTATTTCATCTGCATTATCTTTATGGAGAGGTTGAGTAACATTTCATCATTTGGGCCCACAAGTCAAGTCAGCTTCCAGATTCCATTCACACACATTTCCATCTCTTTCTTGTATCTTGCTGTCCCTTAAATGATTCTTTATCGGCAAAAAAAGGTGCAGACTTAAATTGGTTAGGTAACAATTGAATTTTCCTCCTAAGAAATTTTAAGTACAAATGAAGAACAGAAAATCATTAGAGAGCAAACTGACTTTCACCAAGGTGAATTAGATGTGTTATGCCCACAGATTCACCAAGCAGAGTGATATAAATTTCATGGAGTTCTCTGTTCCCTTCAGTATGAACAAGTAAGACCAAGCAAAATTCTCCAGTAAAAAGTTCATTCAATTGTTCAGGTAAAAAGCTCACTCGTTACAAGAATTTTGCAAATTAAATAAAACCTTCTTTAAACCTGTGCGGGAAGCTTTTTTATCTTCTTTCTGTACCTATTTGGGCATTTGAGAAGTAGGAACTCTGCCTTACTTGTGCTTAAATGATTTCCTGTGTTGTTTTTCCCTTTCTTCCAGTCTTTGAGATTATTTCACAAGACCTTTTGTGGAACAAGACGTTGCAGATAAATATTCTCCAAGGTGCCTGTACCTGGGTAATTTCCTGGTGCTAATTAGACCTGTGTGTCTTTTTGCTGCTGTTGTGGAGCACACACGTATACTGCAGCCCTTGTGAAGTCAAGCTGCAGTGCTCACAGGATTAATCACATCTAACATTCACCAGTCCAGGACAGAAATTATTGCAACAAATGCCTGTTAATATGCAAATGAGGCCTCTCTTGCTTCAAGAATCATCCTGTAATTACTCAGCTGTTTCTCAAGTGTGATCTATTGAATCAGCAATTTATGAAGATGGAATGGTATAACTTAATTTACTTGTGTAGCTTCATTAATGGTTAAGCGGTAGAAATATGCATTGTGTCACTACTCACAAATAGTATTTGTTAGTGCTAGAAGTTGACATGGGTCATTCAATTTGTCTATGCAAATTCACTTACAGTGTGTTCTGAAATCAACAGCTCCTCAATAAGCTTGTCTCTCAAATGCTTCCTGCAGCACAGGCAAAATTACACATTCCCACTCATGACTTGAGCATCTGAGCTTAAAGACAAGTTCTGAGAAAACAGCAACAGCTGGTGCTAAACAAAAATTAAGTAGTTAGATTAATTGAGTAATAGCAATATTTGGTAAGTAGTGAGGATCTGTCTGCATTCCTTGTTATTGTGTCACGGCTGAATGCAAAGTTAAATGAAAACTGTATGTATTTTAGTGGTTAAAACAACATATGTAGCTATCAAAATAAMTGTGGGATGCAATTTCATTCATGACTAATAATATGTTAGGAATCTGAGTGCTGAAGACAGTAATTAGTAATGTAAATCACTAAAGGAGGCATAATATATACAGGTTTAATTCTTTTCTTTCAGTTGCTTTGCACTGCTGAATATCTCAGCTATATAGGAATGGTGGGAAATGCAAATTAAACTGAAAAGTCATGTTCTAGAAACATTGATGTTTTATATCACAGGTATTGTATTTTCATGAGATTATTCTGTGTTTGAACGACACTGCAATGTTCTCCTTTCTGCTCCAGATCTCATATTTTTTTTAAATATAGTTTTTCTGTTTACCACTTTCTTCAATTCCTTTTAAGATAATTTTGGCAACATTGTCTTGTTTTTTGTGGTGAGGGTTTGGAAAGTATGTCTGTAAATTAAATTCTTCAGGCAGAGGGAAGGACAGCCTCATAGTATTCTCTTGTGGTATTGATAACCCCTTTGCTCAGGGAAGTCAGATCTCCTAGAGGTAATATATGGGTATGATTTGTTTTTCTGCCCAATATTTTTGGAATAAAAACCTTCAAGTTTGTCTGAAAGTGACAGGGCACAGCAAGCAGAAGCATCTTCCTTGAACTTAAAGGAATTTTTCATTGTAAAACCTACACACACAGGATTAAGCTCTGAAAAAAAATTTCTTCATGATCTCTCCCATCAATTATTTCTTCATTCCAAGAACTGGGCCTTTGATTTACATAATATCAGATATAGCTTTGAAGGCTATTCAACAGAAAAAAATAAAAGGTAGAATAAAGTCTTAATTTAATTATAAACATTTTAAATATATTTTAAGAAGGTATAAAGAAAAGTGAGCATGGTAATTAATCACTGTTCTTACTAAAGACAATATCAAGTTTTAAAAAGATACTTGAAATCCAGAGCACTAAGTAATAACCGACATTCCAGATCTGAGATCAGGGGAATGATTATTCTTTCCTTTCTGGTAAAGTCTTTAAAACATCTGACTTTGTACTGGCAGTAGAAATACTCATTACTACATATGACAAAGAACTCTTTCTTTCAAAACATCTTATTAAGTCGCCAGCTGAGTTTGCTACCAAGTTTTAGAGTGTGGGAATAGTGACAGATGATTGCTCAGCCATGTGCAGTGGGTGCTATCCCCATGAGAAAGGTCAGGGGAAGATGACAGGATGCCAGTTAATAATACACATCTGAAGCAATGATCCTCACAGGACCATCAAAACTGCAATGGTCTGTGGACAATTGTGTTTTGTCTTTTAAATCGAGCACTGGCACTCAGGTTTGTATCATCACAAAAGAGTAATACGAGATGGCATCAGAAAGAGAGGTCTTCTGTTTTGCTTCTTTTAATTACTGTCCAAGGAGAAAATGGCCTTTACTGATGCCTTAAACAATAAGTGTTCTGGTTTTCATAAAGGGTAACAGTGAAAAATGAGGGACGAGGAATTTGCTCAGAATTTTTTCCCTTAGAAAGACTTTTTCCTTGATTGGACTGAATGTGGAGCTCTGGCAACCACAACTATACATATCTCTTCATTACATGATGCTTTGTAGTAGCACTACGATATTTTTATTGCCAGCACTGAGGAAGGTGGGAAGTAGAAGAGAAATAGAGATGTTCTGGGCAAGCTGGGAAATTGTGCAATGGGCCACAGAGTCTTGGGGATATATGAAGTGTTAAGATTGAAACTGAGATACAAAATCCCCCAATATGTTCTTAAAAATCTTYATTCCCCTCTTTTCTTTATTCTTCTTTCCCATCACTCCTCTGACTATTTTCTTCTGTCCCTTCCTGATGACTAGGACAGTTTTAGATCAGATCTTAGATATCAAGGAATGAAGATCCTAGCAGGCTTCTTGGTCCCATATATCTCACCACATTCTCTACTTGTTGCACGTCTGACACTTTGCCAAAYACAGGGACAGAAAGAGTGAAAGGTCTGGCCTACCTGAGCTTGATTCAGTTAAGAAACAATGCTGCTTGAAAATTTACTGGACCAGATCCTAAAAGTAGAGAGGAGCCAGCTGAGCCATTGTAATTCCCTTCACAAGGAGTCAGTGGGCAGGAGAGGGTTGGCAATAAGAGAAGATGTATTTTGTTCAGTCTTTTCTCATCCTAGTTACCATGACAATTTGATTTTGTTGGGTACCTGTATTGACCTCGAGGGACTTGCTTTTGGGTGGAAACCATCAGAGAGCAAGACGGTGCTGAAATCTCCACTAGTTCCAATATCCACTGTTTAGTTGCCTCCTTCCCCCACCTGTAAAGCGGGATCCACCAGCACTCACATGTGCAAGTACCTGGACCCTGCTTCAGCGCCAGCAGGAGGAGGGAAACAGCACCAAATGCAAGGACAGGGTTCAAGACACTACTTCAACCATCCTCCTGCACCACTGTCTGGACAGCCCTAAGAGCTGTAGGACAGCAGCCATAGAGCTCACAGTGCTATGTGTTGCTATGCATAGTGTCACCATCTAATAATTTTGTCATCCTGAAGTACAGTGGACAATTCAAATTGTGATATTCCTAGAATTCTTACAATGCCATTGTCTATTATTATGCTGTTCCTAGCTTTGGTACTGGCTTGCCTGGGGAAAATTACATAATCTTTATGCTTCATTTTCCTCCATCAGGAAGCTAATATAATTGTAGAATTACATTACGTTACAGTGCTGTGGGGACATAATATGTCAAGTCTTGAAGCAGAACACCTGCCTCTGAGCAGAATAGTGCTGCATATCATAATCTCTTTCTCTTAGTGTTTACTGCCTCAGACATATTGCCCTTCCCACATAGCTTCTCTGCTACAGGACATACCAAGCTAGCTTGGATGTCTCCCTACAGTCATCAGACTTCCAACAGTTTTCATGGAATCACAGAATATTCTGAGTTGGAACAGATCCATAAGGATCATGGACTCCAACTCTAAAGCAAATGGCTCATGCAGGGATCTAGCCTGTGACCGTGGACGACAATGTTAGAGCCATCCTTTAACTGGCTGAGCTAATTTTGATTTCCAAGGAGATCAAATAGAGTGTTCATTTGCGTAGAGATTGTTGGACTCTAAGAGTCACAAGACTGTACTCATGAGCAACAGAAGGCATCCAGATCTGCAATTCTCTCTTTCCAGATCAGTGTACTCACACAAAACTACACAAAACCCACAGCAGTGTTGTGCTACAATCAAAAGAAGGCTTTATTGCAGATAAACAGATAACAACTAACCTCTGACCAGAGCATATCGATATCCATTGCTGAGATTATAACATCCAGGTCAACACATGCTTGCATTGCAGTCTCACCTCCCTCTCCTTTAAACCATCATCTCAGATTTTTCACAAAATTTCACTGAATTACTGCTACCTTGACCTACACAGAGAGATAGTAGGTTCATCTCATCACCTTCACAATAGGGGTGAGGTGTTAAATGTCTTTAAGCTGCCTCATCAGAATGCCAACAGCACAACATCAGACAGTACCAATTTTTCCATAATGGCTCTAAGTGTCCTATATGCAAAACTGAGATGTCCTTGCCTTCCAGTATTCTATAAAATGTAGCAGATGTACCACAGGTATGAGAGCAGCTATCTCTTTAGGAGACCATTGGTAAAAGAATTTGTCTTCCACCATAATACCTGTGGGCCACTCATCATTATGAAATCATCTGAATGGGTCTGCAGCACTCCTAAACAATTTGGCTGTAATTTGGGACTGTTTTAAATCTGTTTGTCAACAGCTGAAAGCTTTACTCAGAAGACTCGTTTTGCACTGTATTGGGTTTGCACGGCCAGGTTTTGGTAGTGGGGGAATACACAAGTGGCTTCTGTAAGAAGCTACTTGAAGTTCATTCCATGTCCAGCAGGGCCAATGTCCAAGGCAGCTCCGAGACAGACATACCACTGGTCCAGGCTGGGTCAATTGGAAATGTGGCAACACTTCTGGGATAACATATCTAAGGAAATAAAAAGRTTACTGTGCAGAGGAAATTCTGGCCAGAGCAGGGTGAGAATATGTGAGAAGAACAACTCTGCTGACACCAAAGTCAGTGGAGATGGAGGGGGAGGAGGTGTTCCAGGCGACAGCGGAGGCTCTCTTGCAGCCTGTGGTGCAAACCTGAGTGGAGGCTCCCCTGCAGCCTGTGGTGCAGACCATGGAAAGGCAGCTGTGCCCCTGCAGCCCATGGAGGAGCATAGGGATGCAGAGATCCATCTCCCTGTGGAGGAAATTCACTGCAGAGCATGTGGATGTGTGAGAGGAGGCTCTGAACCCATGGGAAACCCATGCTGTAGAAATTCCTATCAGGTACCTGTGGACCTGTGATGAGAGAAGCCCACACTGGAGCAGATTTCCTGGTAGGAGTAGTAACCCTATGGACGACCCAAATTGGAGCAGGCTGTGCCTGAAGGACTGCACTCCATGTAAGAGTGACCCACATTCCAGCAGTCTGTGGAGGACTGTTGCCTGTGGAATGGGCTGACATTGGAGAAGTTCACAGAATTCACAGAATCACTAGGTTCAAAGAGACCTTAAGGATCATTGAGTCCAACCCATGCCCTAACACCTCAACTAAACCATGGCATCGAGTGCCAAATCCAGTCATTTTTTAAACACATCAAGGGGTGGTGACTCCACCACCTCCCCAGGCAGACCATTCCAGAACTTTATGACTGTTTCAGTGAAAAACTTTTTCCTAATATCCAACCTATATTTCCCTTGATGCAGCTTGAGACTGTGTCCTCTGGTTCTGTCAGTTGCTGGTGAAAGAGACCAACCCCCACCTGAGTACAACTACCTTTCAGGGAGTTGTAGAGAGTGATAAGGTCATGGAGGACTGTCTCCTTTGGTGTTGTGTTGTGTCTGTATAAGTTGGACTGTTCTGTTCCGCCCTATCATGTAATGGTTCTCCCCTGGTTCTCCCTTCCCTCCCTTGTGCTGCCAGTTATCCCAACTCCTCCCCAGTTGCCGTGGAGATTAATGTACCTTTTCTCAAATCCCTCCCCAGTGCCCTGTCCGTCACTCGGTGCTCCCACCCTTCTCTCTAGAACTCTCTAGAAACTTCCAGCTAGAGCGTCGAGTGATTGGCTCAGGGGCCGGGGCCCCACCCTCAAGTTATCCCCATTGGGGCTTTCCCTAAGTCAATCTTTTGTATCCCACGCCCTTCTGAAATCCTATTCGTCCAAGGACTGACTCCTCCCCTGCGTTCTTCCCTCCTTATAAGTGTTGTTACCCCCTGCTTGTCCTCTTCCGTAGTCGGTTTCCTGTGGTACCCAATGAACTTGGATTCACCACAGCTGGAGAGCGCTCTCTTATTTCTGCTGACTGTAGCCATAAGCCAAGCCACATCCTACCACAGGATGCTGATGTCATAGCACAGAGCGTTTGCCTTAGGCACTGTCCCGAACCAYGAAAACCAGGATAGTGTCTCCCTACTGCTAGCGGTGCTGGACAGCTAGCCGGGACGTCCGAGAAGGACAATATTTCTCCAGCTGGACTGCTTTACTTTGGGAGGGACCTCACACTGGAGCAGGGGAAGGATTCCTCTTCCTGAGCAGTGGGAGAAACAACAGGTGGTCAACTGATCATAACTCCCATGCCCTGTCTCCCTTTGCTGCTGGAGGGGGTTAGGAAGAGCTGGGAAGGAGGGAGAAGTGGGGACAGGTGTTTTAAGGTCTGTCTTTACTCCTCATTTTCCTGCTATGATTTTGTCAGTAATAAATTCTACTAGCATCCCCAGTTTGAGTCTGTTTTGCCTATGACACTATTTGATGAGTAATAGCTCCCAGTCCTTATCTCAAGCCATGAACCCTTCATTATGTTTTTTCCCCACTGTTGAGTTATGGACGGAAGCAATGGAGAGGCTTTGGTGGGTGCCTGGTGTCCAGCCAGCATATGCCCACTACATGCATGGACCCAACACTGATTTTGGTCCCAGACAGTAAAAATCTGAAGACACGTCACCAGTGTTACTCTAGGGATATTGCCTCATACTTCCTTGCAACTAAGAAATGTTTTGGTTTTGTGTTCTGTTCACTCAGATATCTCATATCCTATTATTCTGCTATCAGTAGGCAGGAAGAACTAGTRAAGTAAAAGAATACCTGTGAATTCATCATTCCTGAGGGAAACACTTAGTTTTATTTTAGATATTATTCAGATCTGTCATGGGATCAATGTCCTGTACAGATGGACTGTGCTAGTACGACACTAAGCATATCTTGAAAAGTCTCTGGTAAAGAGAGCTCTTAAATCCTCCAAATTAGACCCAGATATGCAGCCTGCCACAAGTGCGAAATTAAGAAAAAAAGTGTAATACAACATCCAACTAATGAGAGCCCTAGAGTAGTGAGTACAACCAATTTAAACCAAGGGGTCAATGGCAGTTACAGCTTTAATAATTCCAGAGACATTTAATACTGCACAGGGATAGAAAACATCTTCAGGAACTTGTCTTTTATCAAAAAGAAAACTAAAAATCCAGCACAACTCCCAGAAACAGTGAAAGCCAAAGAAAAAGCCTACTTTTCTAACTTACAAGGAGAAGTAATGAGAACCCATTCCACTTCTAAAACTAATATAATGGGGAACTTTGACAACTTCCCTTCAGAAACAGGGTATTACAGAAAACTGTGCTACATTGCGTCATCACACATGAACCAGGGCCAAAACTATAACCTAGAACAACAATGGAGAGTGTTCTTCTTAAACAGTCTCAGAAATGATTCCTTGTCTTTCCAAAGTCAGCTTTGAGGAATGAAAACAGAAGAGGGAAAAGAAAAAGCAGAACCTGGAAATCTTCCACATGCCCCACACTTTGTACATCCCTTGCAGGTATGTGGAGTACCTGGAAGATGCTACTGCTTTCACTCTGCATCTTGCAACCCTACTAGGCTGAATACTAAACTGTGCAGTAGAGGATCAAGTTCTCAGAGGATTCTCCTCTCAAGAGGATCTTTTGCCAGATCCAGAATTATTAGTACACTATTAGTTACTATATAAATAATAATCACAAGATACCAAATACATAAGTAAAGGAAACTGAAATTGAAACCTTTGATGGATGCTTTCCCATTTTACCCATCCTCTTTTTTTTCATTATCATATTTAAAACTGTATAAATTTTTGATTGCTGTGATATAAATAAAACATAGCTTTATGCCAGAGATAATTCTAGGGCTGAGTTCAAGTTCCCCCCTTCAGAGATCTAGTACTATCTCTGAAAGTTAACAGAGAATTGTAGAAGTTGAAATCTTAAACTTTAGCTTCACTTGAACATAAGATTCAAAACAAAGAGCAGGATTAAAGAAAAAAATTTCCATATGGCTCCTTAAACATCCAACTACTCCTTTTTGCTAATTTTAAACCTTGGTTATTTGGACTTAAGCAGCAAAAGCGTAGTGCCTTCAGATTTCTTGTTGACAGCCTGCTATCTCCAGGTGAACATATTTCACAAAAACAAAACCCTGAATTATTATCTATCCATTGAGTACAAATAGTTTACATAAAATTAATATAACATACAATAATTATAATTAATATATCACCCTATCTTGTGCAGGCTTTTTTTCCCCTGGTTTATTATTCTGTCTAAAGTCGATTCTTAATCCAACTCTGTTTAATTTATTTCCTGTCTTCATTAGCTGTCCAGAGTTTTTACAGTGTTTGAAATTCTTCTGGAGTTATAAATTAAGTTACATATTTGCTTGAGACAAAATTGCCCTTCTGCTTTCTGGGGGAAAGAAATATAAGTTTCTAGTTTAACTAGCCTGAGATTTTTTTTTCTGTTGTTAATCAAACTGAGTGCATGGTTTCCTACAGAGCTGAACTGAGTCAGTCTACCTGAGCTTTGCTCTTACAAAAAAGCCTCTCTATTTACGTGAATCACAGAAGCAGTGACGTAAAGAACTTTTCTTTGCCATTCTACACAGTTTTCAGAATATCCTGTTGTGAACTGAAAATGAGCTGTTTAAAACAAAATCACAATTTAGTCTCTATTATATCACTGTTATAAAATGGTCAAAGTATTATACACTTACCTAAMAACTAAAATAATTCTCTTTCTTTGCCAAATGTTCCATGATTGAAGCAAAGATTTAAAACTAGACGTTTTAAAGATGAATTTGTAAAAGAACAAGAAATTTATTTTTCAAATAAAAATATTTCAGTTAGGACAATATTAGAAATCTATCCCCTCCCAATTAAATTTTTTAATTGACTGCTCTGTACTAAAGTACTGTAATCCAAGAATCAAGAGGATTTAACCTTCAAGACAGTAACTTGTTTCTACATTTTTGATACACAATCTTAAGCAGCAGAAAGTAAAGCTTGTTGGTGTTTGCTACTACTCTTGAGGACACTTTAGGAACATTCCTTCTGCTAATCCAGACTTTCTGCAATTTTTACTTGAACAGATGAGGATATTCAGAATATTAAGTACATCTCTAGTTACATAACATTGTAGATATGAGTTACTCACATTTGACCCAAGGCCAGTATTCATATTTTATATTTGACAGGAAGAGGATTGTTAGCAGAGATGGTGAATCAAGCATACTTTCTCTAAATCAAGTAGGAAAAAGAGTGGCAAGGTTCTTTTGTTATTATAGCCATGGTCCTTTTGAAGCTTACCTCAAAAATTGTTAAAATTAAAGCTAATCCATGTTGTCCTGGTGTTTGAAGCACTAAAGCACCATATCTGCATTTTTTCATAATAACCATAGYATTTATCCTATTCACTTCTGTATGATTATTTCAAGTACACTCAATCATCTGCTTTGAAGGTCCTCTATAGACTTGCTAGAAGAYCCCTCCATTACCCACTTCCCTTATTTTAGTAAAGTAATTGTTACTTATCAGTATAAGTTTCTAAAGAGTGAGTTAGAGATGAAAACGTAATTGAAAATTATGTTCCCATAACACAGAAAAAATTCCTTTTTGAAGGAAAGGAATCTCCTCCAAAGGGAGCTCAAGACCTCCCTTTGACAGATGTGGTTACTGCTCTTCACAGCCTACACAGAGATATTATCTGAAAACACCTTATGTATAATCAGGATAAAAAAAAAAGACACGAGACAAAATCACCATGCTGCTCTTCTTYCCCTGCAACCAAGCATCTATTTTCCCTCTTCAACCCAAAAGTAGGCRTGATTCCCCACAGGATGTCCCTTCCTTGCCAGGGTTGTGTCAGGAGCTTGCAGAGGGCAGAGGGCTGTGATCACCTCAACATGCAAAATCTAAAAAATCTTTTCAGGTTTGCCCAGAATGAGCCTAGGTGTGACCACAGCTRCCATCCTTTCCTCAGGAGGAAGGAAAAGGGGAGGTTGATACCTGCCTGGGGCTTACTCCAGCAAAAAGTGGAGGGTTGCTGCTTCATGCATCAGCCCTGTAAGCCCAAATGTGCCAAATGGGCTGACACTGTCCCTTCTTTGTCCCTTGCTTTCTCTTCCTCACATACATTATGTGTGCTTGCAAATAAGATCCTAAGAGTCRACAGTCTGGCATTTACAATGATCACTGAGGGAGTTTATTCATTCCTGTGCATGTCACATACCCTTATAATGGGTCATAAAAATACCACATTTATATTTTATAAAACTTTAAGCAGGGTCTAGCCCTGTTCCTCCAAGAGTAAAATATTAATTAAGTGAGAGTTTTTACTTGATGTGTCATCATTGCTGATAAGGAAAAATGAAAAATAATCATTAAAGTTAAAAGTGTATTTAATTTTTAAGTATTTAAAGTTTTTTTCAGTTTTTTATATTCAGATATTTCGTATTTAAAAGTTCATTTCCTTGCTTAAATCCATTATAAACATTTAACCCTACTGATATATATTGACATCTGACCATTTTATCCTTATTTCTGTGATAAATGATAAAATATATTTAAAATTTAATTTTATTTAATGAATTGGATTTGTTCAGATGCTTTAAATGGTAATCTCTCAAGCATACTGAGAAAATAGAGACCATATACTTGAAGGGCAAAACTGAATTGATGTTTTTTCCAGCAACTTTACAGGAGGAGAGAAACTCCAGCCTCTTTAAATTTTATGTACAGGTTTTCATATTTACTATGCAAAGAGTGCAAGCATGTGGGCAGATAAAGGGGCTCTCAGAAAGGAATTTTCATTAAAACCAAAAAGGGGAATTACTGACATTTGTAACCGAAAGCCATTCTCTGCTGACATTTCCACTGTAACTGTGGTGTRCTCTGATGTTTTCTTCCAGTGTTGTTCTCCTTGTTGTGCTAATATTGAGAGTCAGAGGGGAACTGGTGTGGCTTTGGCTATGTAAAAAGAGGGCACCAGAACTTATATAATGTTCTCTYTCCCCCACAACATATCACAAAGGTTGTAAGATGTGTGAGAAGCAAAGAGCCTGAAGCATCCTTTATGTAAAATTAATTGAAAGAAAGGTGCAGTAAAGAAAAAACCTCTGCCATTATCTCTTAGTAAAAAGATGCAGATATTAACAATTTAGAGCAAGTGATTACACCAAGAACTTCATGATTATCCTGTGCTTAATAAATCATCCTCTCATCTCCCTGTAAGATATGGCACCAGTACATATTGCAGCAAATGATAAGACATATGAATGCAGATGAAAACCACAATACAAGTGAAGGGTGAGTTCCTTGATGATCAAGGTGTTTGTGAATTACAGCACAGGCATGCATTAGTATAAAGCCTACAAGTCCTCCTTCAGTGCTCATTCCTGATCTCTCACAGCTTGCTTTTCTCCCTGCTCAGTTATTTCATGTCCAGTCTGGATAAGCCTCTGTTTTTTATGCAGTCACACACAGAGATGGTGGGATTGCTGTCTGATTTGGGTCATAGAAGGCTGAGCTAGACACAGATATTTGGTAGTTTCATTATTCTGTTCCTATTCCTCCTATTAACCCAATGGTCTTATTTTTCACCACAGACATGGTTCTTAACCTGCGTGTTYTCTCCTGTGATCATCTGCATTGCTGAAAACTGGGATCAGAGGTGAATTGAGGAAGCTGGGGCCTGACAAACTGCTGTCAATCTCAGCTGTACACRTATGGTTCAAGTGGCACGAGGCTGGACCACCCTTTCTGCAACTAGCATCCTTCCCAGATTCAAGTGACACCTTCTCCTGACCGCTCCTTCTGCTATACTCTTCTTTCACAAACTCAATTCCACTTCAGCAGCTGCAACGTTTTCTTCTTGTGAAAGTTTAAAACCTCTTCTCTCTGAATTCCAGGTCATGATTCTACCCCTTTTATCTATCGTTCCTGTATTCATGCATTGATTACACATATATATATATATAGTCATGACATTTAAATATCTACTGTAAACCCTGGTTGTTATCAAAGTTTTCTCCTGCTACAGAAAATGATTTTAAAATCTTTTTAATATTCTAAGTCAAGCATCACTGTTGTCCAGTGATAACTTTGCAGGTTTGGAGGTGTTTTGCCTGAACAATGCTGGGATATTTTGGCTTTATGGATGGTAATTGCTAAAACAGTAACGTTGGCTGGCAGTGACTGAGATAAGGATCTACAGTAAATGAAATATGTGATTTTAATTTCAAGCATAACTTGCRTATTCTCATCTGTTTTATAAAATGTATGAAACATGAATGACTTGTGAATGCAAACAAAAATGATGGTACAGACGCATCCTTTCTGTACACAGAACAGCCAAGAAATGTAAAGTACTTAACAAAATTAATGACAGAATATGTAAAATTTCTAACTTCCCAACAGTGTATAGGTGGTGAAAATGATCACCAGGTAAGTCAGAAAATTCCACATAAAGTTTATGTATTGTWGACACACAAGTCATGGACCAAATTCACATATTTTGCCTCAGCTATTTAGGTGAGGAATTTGCTGCCTGTTCTGTAAGGAAGACATCTGAATAGGACAGTAGAACAAATAAAGCTCTCCCTTTACAAAATATCATTGCTTCTTACACAGATACTCATTAAGTCATTAAGTGGATTCCCTTTTTCAGTGGGTGTTTTGGGGATTTTTTTGCAAGGAGTCAGCATGCTAACATTTTGAAATACACTGACAAGATAATTGTAAATCCTAAGCTTGAAAGAGAATACTGAATGTGAGCCCAGCATTAAATCACTGTATATCCTAGGTTGCTAACAAGCTCTATAGCATTGTGACAAGTATAGATGAAACATGCAACATCTAATTCATTGCTTCAGTACTTACAATAAATATGCCTGTAATTTTAAACTGTTTGTAGCAAACACATAATGTGACAAATAATGCTATAAACTTTTATCTCCTGGGAGGATACAGATTTCGGACAAAGTTCACAAAGAAAATCCATGTATTAAAACATATTTTGTAGAAAACACACTAATCACATAACAGAAAAGAAAAGGAAAAAAAAAAAGGCGTCCTGGTATTTGGTGATGTTATTTCTGAATACCTGGATATTTATCAGAGAACTCAATACAGGGTTTCATGTCTGTTAAGAGCCTCAGTGAATTTAGTGGGTTTGTTCATGTACCCTTAAGGCCCATGCAAAATCCTACAGCTATGCAAATTGCAGAATTCATGTTTATGGATTAGTCTCTGGGAGGGACTGAAATTTTAAGCTTTATGGCTTAAACATTGTTAAAATCACCGAAGGGCTTTTGTCCACTGTAGCAAACTATGCAAAGAGGCAACTGCTCATCAGTGACCACCAAAGCCCATCCCTCCCTGAGCATGCCTCCTGACGGGAGCTGGCTGTGAATTAAGCCACCTGATGGGAAGGCGGSACTATTGTTCAAATATCTCAGGTCTAAGGAGAAGTAAGCAGGCCTGGGGGGAGTAGAATGTATCCACAAAGGAAACCATTCTCAGCAGATGTGTTGAAAATCAGCTCTAGCTGGGCGGAGTCCATAGCCCACAGACCCATTTGCTGAGGCCGGGTTTGAAGCCCCAGGAGGAGGTGAGTGTTTTGAGTTTGKAATGGCAAACCTCTGCCCTGAGGAGTGGACTGTCACCACCTGGAGGCTACAAGCCAGGGACTGAAATCGAAGGAGGCAAATTCTGCAGAGTTGGCTAGTGCTTTTTATCATGGTAATTGTCCCTCCTTACACAACTCACTCAGGTGTAGAGCTCCCTCTTTCCCGCTGGGAAGGTTGGATGGGGCATCACTGGCTCAACTGTGCTCACATCAGAGGCAGCTCTCTTGTCTTAAAGGTGTCCAAAACCATCAAATACCCCCAAAGTGCCCCCAGACTAATTTCTGAGGCTTTCTACCAAAGGACTGAAAGACAGACAGACAGACACACACACACGACRTATCAGGAAGTTCCCACCTGAGCCTTGGCCCGTTATAACCCATCAGACCTCGTGTTTTATGGGCTTTTTCCCCCACCGTAGACAGTAAAGACAGCAATCATCACTTCAACCATGGACATCCAAACTGCAACAATCAAGCCTCATGTAGGTCCATGGCTGGTGATCCAGGTAGATATCATTCTATTCTTATCCTTTCTCTCTCTCTCTTTCTCTTATACATTTTCTTAAGTAATACCTTTATGCTTTCATATGCCATATAGTAATATGGCATATGAAAGCATAAAGCTATTACTTAAGATATAATAACAAAAATGGCCRCATATCTGCTTTGCATTGCAATCAAATTGTTCTGAAATGAACCCTTCATATGCATATTCACAAACACCCATCATTCAATGTCATTTCACTCTAATCTGCCCCAAGGGATCTATTAACAAGAACCTGGGTTGCTCTTGCTGTCGTGGGGGTGGGTTGTAACAGTCTTCACTTCCACCTATTACTGACATTGTTATATTTTATAGGTGAACATGAAACATCTGTTTGGGAGCCACCAGGTGTCCTTTCATAGATGAGTAAGTTTATCTGCATGAATAGTAAAATGACATGTAGGAAAAAAACCCAAGAAATGAAATGTCACAAATAAATGCATTTTAGTTTATTCATTTAAGCTCAGAACTAGTATACAGTAATATGCAGATGTTTTCTGCTATTATCTGGCTTTTGGAATGGAAATAAAATTCTCTTTTTTTTATAAYGTCGTGGTGTTCCTTGCTTTATGTATTTGAAGTTATCCCAGTAATTAAATGAAATGGATTAATTGAAACAATGCAGTTAAGGGAAAGGAGATGCAATAGAGTGAGGTCTCCTTAATGGAACACAGTTAGGGAGGATTCATTGATGATTTTTTTTTTTTTCGCCTGGCTTTACTCAAGCTGACAGGGGACCTTGGGATCAAAGGCAATACTAAATATTAATGAATGCAGAAGCCTCAGAAAAGGAGGTAAGAGAGACTGATTGTCAGAAGCTGAAGACAGAAATGAATTCAAAAAGGAGCTGAAGACGCACACAACAGGAGACTAGCTTTTTTTCAAGCCTAGCAAGAAAAGGAAACAGGGGTGATGGGAGTGGACCACGACTTGCAAATAAGAGCAAGAGTTAAGACAGTTGTGAATATATACACTTTTTAAATAATTTTTCTATGTTTAAAATATATTTTTGAATGAATAAAAAAAAAATATAGGAAGACATTGACAACGGTGTGAATAAACATATGTGAGTGAATGAGGCAAAACTTCATTTTGAAAAAGCCAGAAAGATGCAGTTAATAGAGACTTAAATAATAGTTTGTCCTATATGGATAAGGAAACTGGAGGTAAAGCTGAAGGAAGTACATTTAACCAAAAAGGCAAAGTCTAAAAAAGAAAAAGATGTTTATAAAAGCCTAAATAAAAATGAAAATAAAGACTTCAGCAGAAAGAAAGCAGCCATAATTGAAGAATTTGGCTTCCCAAAAGTTTCAGGAACTACAATGAAGTCAAACTAAAATAAAGAAAAGAAAGTGGTTAGTAAGTAAAGCTAGCAGAAGAAAATAGCAACCAGTTGTACGTGGCCCTGCTTGAGCAGRGGGATTGTCRTGGATGACCTCCAGAAAACCCTTTCAAACTCAGCCATTCTGAATTTCTGTGATATGGTCAGCATAACCCTTACTGTAAGGAGTCAAACTTCCATTCTCAAAAACCTTCCACTTTAGGAAACATAAGAAGAAATCTGAACAACACAGTGGCTCACAAGAACCAAGGTTGCTGGGGAAAGTAAGTTGTTTCCAAGGCCAGGAGGAGGAATGACAGCCTTTTACTGTGCAACACTTCCACAAGGATTTCACAATCAGCTTTAGTGTCTTTGCTGGGGTAGACATAGCAGTACACCCTAAAACCTTTCACACAGGTCTGTGGATATAAAGAGGCATTTAACATGCAGCAGCTGAAATTTGYTAACCTTATGGTGTTTGAAACGTGTTTGTCATAGAAAAGAATCATGGCCAGTTAACTTCAAAACCAGGTTATTTCTTCAGGGCCAAAAGCAGTATTCTGACAGTGGCACTGGAAACATRGAATGCAGGTGCACTCCCAGGTGCAACTGCATTCATTGGCAGTTGTAGCTATGTGCTTTATTTCACTTTTTGGCTTTGCAGAGGTTCAGTTCAGGAGTGACATCTCGAAAGTAAGCACGAAGCCCAGAATACAAATTTTAGATGGCAGCTCAGCAGCCCACCARTATTGTATTTGCTGGGTCCCCCGTGGCAGGAAGCAATGATGAATCTGACTCCATGTTCTTAGAAGGCTAATTTATTATGTTATGATACTATATTATAATAAATACTATACTAAACTATACTAAGGAATACAGAAAGATAYTAACAGAAGGCTAAAAGGATAATAATGAAAACTCGTGACTCCTTCYAGAATCTCAGCACAACTTGACTCTGATTGGCCAATAAGTCAAAACAATTCACAGCAGAAACCAATGAAGCAATCACCTGTTGGTAAACAATCTCCAAACACATTCCACATGTGAGCACAACACAGGAGAAGCAAATGAGATAAGAATTGGTTTTCMTTTTTCTCTGAGGCTTCTCAGCTTCCCAGGAGCAAAGTCCTGGGCAAAGGGATTTTTCAAAAAGTATGAATGTGACACACCAGCACCCACCTTTTGTCCTGTGCAGGGTACATCTGTTACACACCCATTGAACAGCACATCRTGCTGCCAAGCCTGTTTTATGTATCTCTGAAGGTCTGAGGTATCTCCAGCACACTGGAGGTACTGTATTGTATCACCTACAGTGACGTTTGCCAYGCAGCTGGTGTGTGTTCATTCACAYAGGAGACAGMYGGGGGCTGAATCACAAGTACCCTCCAGCCATGGATAGCTCGGTGCAGCAATTAAGCCAGGAGTTTATTTATGTGGTTCTGAGMTCATCAGCCTTAATCTACCGTACCTGACAGTAATCACAGATCCCATGACAAATGCTGCCCAAGTACAACTCTGTAAACAAAGTTACAAATAAGGCTTCAATTCTCATTAACTTGTTTTTCTCAGAAAGAATTTCTTAATTTCTGATTCCCTCAGATAATACATACAAACTCTAACCAGATTTTGTGAATAGATGCATAATTTACAACTAAATTATAGTTAAGGGAGATAGGACTCATCTGACAAGAATGAATTTACAGAAATGAAAATATAATTTTATCAAGTATAAACAGTCACAAAGCCTCTTCCAGTTACCCATATGAGTCAGATGTTGACACAGATTATATTTTCATTCATTACCATTACACCTTCTTTCTCCCTTGAATCCCTTTGTCTGGTTCCTAAGCAACCACAAAAAGGCTCCTCTTCAGAGAGAACCTATAGTCATGACCCCAGAATGGGATTCCTTTAGGTAGATCGGCAATGGTCCTAGGAATTTTGAATGCCTGCCACAGAATCCCACAAGGAATGAAGCACCTTGCATCAAAAGCATAAACCAGAGACACCAACACTCAGAAAGAAACTAAATCCAGAGCCCTTTCCTAAATTATGCAGCTGAAATAATTGGATAGGTTGCTATCTCATGTATTTAAATTTGTGATCTTCCAGACTACAAATGTCAACTCATTTCTTYGTCATTTACTTACAAGATGTGATCAGCAAGTGACTGTTCAATTGAAGGCTAGCTGTATAGAAAGATAATTATTTCAGTGATTGTTGGGAAGGCAAAKTATTGAAGATTATTAAAATCTTAACCCAAAGCTGTCAATGGCCACCAGTTATGATTTCAAATAGTTACTTCCATCCTTCATGTCTCAGTTTGCTATCTAAAAGTAAAATACATCTTCCTTCTTCATAAGGATTTTATTAATAGCTGTCCTTAAAATCCTTGAAGTTTCTTWTAAAAAGAACAAGATGCATATGAAAACCTACAAATGAGAAATTTTAGCAATATGACAACACTTGGTCTTTTTTAYTTTTATTTAATGCACAGACCTCAAGCAAGACAGACTAATTTAGTCTTCTTTCTCTAACAATGAAATTAAATTAATTTTGTTTTGAAGTTTGGTAAACAAAGTACTATTGACCATGATGAGAGAAGACTAGCCTAGCCTTCACAGACGTTTTTCCTTCAAAAGTGTTTTGTAGACTAAATGGCAAAATCACCTGTAAGTGTTARCTTAAATCAATAAATGATTACTGATTGCAGATTCTTCCTTTCTTCTGGAATCAGAAGAGTTGTCATAATTCCACTTTGAAAGGGGAAAAACATTTTCTGTATCAAAGCATATTATCAAAGCCTATACCTGATGTCTTCAGCAACAGCTCACACCACTAAGGTCCTGTACCATGATTAGTTATGTCCCTGTGCATTCCTGCTAAGTTTGTCTGACCTTAGTGAATCTTCTAATGTTTCAATAGTTTCACTAAGAGAAAAACATTGCTAAGATTTTAGCAAACCTCCTGCAGCAGACTCCTAGAATAACATTTGGTCTTAGCAACCAGTATTGTTCAGCAACATTGTCTCAGACAAACAAGGAACTTGCCACGACAGAGAATTATTTCCAAATTTTGGAAAGAATGAACTTCTTATCAATCTTATAAATGGCATTTCAGGAAAAAAAAAACCACAAAGAAACAATACACCACATACTAGATTTCTCTTTTCCCTTCTTTTCCTGGAATGAGATACTCCATGGGATTTTKGATTGAGCAGTAGTAGTAAATGTAATTTTATCTCATAATGTGTGTCACTGTAGCCCTTTAGAATAACAAAGCAATAAGTAGAAAGTGTTTATCATCTTTATATTATAATAAGGTTTCTTGATGCTTTGCTGTCATTCTGGCTTTCAGATTGCTGGTGGGTGTGTAATTGCTGAAATATTACATTACATTATATTTCTATAATATTAGTTTAAAGAGAGATATAAAGCCCTTTTAGGCTCTGAAGTTTCAATTTAAAGTAATTTTTCTCCTTTTGTCTTGGTCCTCAATCTGTGCATTAAATATTTTTTCTTTCATTTTTTTTCATTTCATAGCCCTTGTTTTGATTTTTTAAAAGTAGAAATCATCATGGATAATATTTCACTTTACTAATGGGGCTTCCRGTTTGGGCCCTCATCCAAATTTCTCTTTCTCTTATTCTCTGATCTGATATTTCCTTTATTAGTCAACTGAGGTTGATGCTCCTGTGAATAGAAGTCTRTACAGCTTTCTGTGGCTAGAAAAATCAGCATATTTCCTTTTGTAACCAATCTTTTATCACTGCAGCCAGGAAAATTTTTCTGTTGTTTACGTAAGAAACAGCCTTCAGACATTTACTTTTATTTCAGAATCATCTATGTCCACTCATATTTTAATACTATGTGTGGGGTAGGAGAACCTTGAATTCAAATGCATCACCTTGTGAGAGACTTCAAAATCATAATTGTCTTAAACACTCTTAGGATCACCAAAGGAAGACCAGAGGAAGAGGACCTATGGTCCTCAATAGGATGTCATCAGAATTCATGGAGTGGTGATATCTTTCTATTAGTCTGTCTCTCTCACTCTTTTTCTGTCCCTTCTCTCTCTTTCCTATTTCTTCCTCTCTCTCTAGCTCACCCTTACTGTTTAACAAAATCTACACTATTGACTTCAGCTTATGGTTTTGATTGTACCTTAATTCACGTAGAGGTAGTCTCYAATAATCATAACAACTGGATCTTAGCACACCTGTGATTTTCTATGACACCCACCTTAATTAATGACTTTTGTTTTGAGAATACCTATTTCCCTGGCATTTTGCATCTTCTGAAATATCCAAATCTGTTTAGCAGTGGATCATCTGCTTTTGAGGTATTTGGTCACCACATTGGAGGAGTTAAGATTGATCCTATCACTCATGCTTCTTTTAGGCACTTGTTTTCATTATYACTCTTCACATCACAATGAGCTGTCTAATGAGAAATGTGAATCAATCTGTGTGCCGTACCAAGCAAAACCAGCAAGATTGGTTCAGCAAGCCAAGCTATTTATGAAATCCCTACACAACATTATATTATGCCCACACTGTCATTTCCCACATATCCAAATGCACGAAAAAAACCCTTTTTTTGAGACAGTTCTTGAATCAAACTCATGCCATGACCAAAAATGAAAGCATTCCAAGGGATCCAGATCCCCTGAGCTTATAGATGATATCGGACACCTACCTTTGAACATCGGGAACTAAAATACATACTCAAACCCCTTTATCCTTATATCCAAGTCCTGGCTTCAGCTGGGATAGAGTTAATTTTCTTTCTGGCAGCTGTAAGAGTGATGTATTTGAGATTTGGCATGACAGCAAYGTTCATAATGTTTTAGTTGTTGCTGACTAGTTCCTACACTAAGTCAAGGACTTTTCAGCTTCTCATACTGACCCATCAGTGAGGAGGTTGGGGGTGTACCAAGAGTTGGCATGGGGCAGAGATGAAGGAGCTGACCCTAAGCAGCCAAAGGGATGTTCCATACCGTATGGTGATTAGCTGCCTGCCAGGTTAAGCCACAGCAGGTCACCACCAAGTCTCGTTGTGCTACTTTATTTCTATACTTATGATTCTCTTCCATGACTATTTAATGTTATTTATTTATTTGACACAAAAAAMCCCTTTTATTACAGTATTCACACCCCAAGAGATTTGACAGCTCTGCAATTATTTAATTTGCTTGTTATACTCCAGAAAATGTCACAATAGACTTCGAAGTTACCTAGACTAAGACAGTAACAGAAAGATGGGAAATTTGAAATCCAGGTGCTGGATCATTTTAAATACTCAGCTCTCCTGAATCATGCTGCTTTCTTTAGCTATGCAACTGTTGTAAGCATAACCATGCACTATCAGTATTTGGTTGGTTAGGACAAATTCAGCTTTCATACAGACAGCAAAGAAGGGACAGTCAAKAAAAGATTTTTCTAGAGGCACAATGCTGGGCAGTGATACTAGACTTTGTGATGACCAGGCATGTCACCTTGCAACTAAAATAGAATATAAAGATGTAAATGAAATGATGCTTATTGGAGGAAATCCTGGCATATTCAATTATCATGCAGCCTACCAAATTAGCTAAAGTTCATGTTGGAGTTTCCGGGATTTTTCTCACTACAACAGACATCCATGGCATGCTTGAACACCATTGCACTTCCCAGTTTCCACTGGTTAGTGGAAAATGTATAACACATGGCAAATTTTAGTGAAATTTTTCCTGGTTTTAGCAGATTGTTATGTCTACATGTTAAGTAGTGATCAAAGTCATACTTTGCTGATAAATACATATCATGATCCTAACCATGATATTCTGAGATACCTGTAAGGACCTCTTAGCTGATGTGAAATGACTATTCCAAGTGAATTCAATGGCATTTCCCATATTGTCTATACCTCACATAGAGGACACACATAGATATTTACTTCTAAAACTGCAACTCCAGAAAAATTGTTCAAGGTATATCATTTTGCAAATATAATTGTGATTTCATAACCTCTTAGCCTCAGAGAAGTAGAAAACAAATTTTAAATAAAAACAATGCCTTCTTCCAAATAGGGAAAAAATAATATATATTATGTTCTTTATTATTTATTTACCAAAATTAAAACTTCCATTTTTGGAGGAATGGGTGAGTAAAATATTTATGAGAATGATTTTCTATTGGGATTATAGCAGCAAAGTCAAGATCTGTTCATTTTTACAGAGTTTGAAACTGGATGAATTTTAGCTAATAAATGTAGGGGGTCTAACAGTGCCTACACCTGAGAAGGAAATTTTAAAACCTAATCAATCTTAGACTGTATTTTTTACTTACTAAAAACCAGTCCTAGCTCCTCAGAAGCTCAGATTTTGTTATATCAGACACACAATACCTTTTTCAACAGTCTAGAGAGGAGAAACAGTGTGACTTGGCTTGTTTCACTACTTCCCTTTATTAGCAGTTTGTCTCCTCCTACACTGCCAGCACAATCCATTTTCTTCCTTTGTTTCATTGCTTGAAACAAGTGGAAAATTTACTTTGTCCAAGCGTGAACCAACTGAATACCATGTTTTGCTTTTTACAAAGTGCAACTTTTTTACAAAATTCCCATAACTATTCATGCAACCCAGCAAAACAATCCTTAAAGATATGGATTACTTATTAACATTAWGATCATCCTTAATTTCTTCAGTCAGATTTTAAAAAGCCAGGCTGGAAGAAATGAAGAGATATTTTTCTTTTGATTCTCTTCTCCAATAAATAAAAAGTATTAAAATCCATAAAAATGATTGTTTTAAAATGTAGAAACACTCACCCCCCAGTGTTCTCAAATTTCCTAGAAACAGCTGGATTTCTTCTCATTTAACTTGGAATTCCAACTGTGTAGCTTCCCTGAATTAAGCAGATTTATGCTACCTGTCAGAGAAAAATGATTCAAAACCAGTTTTTTTATKTGTGATGCACACAAATAATACAGCGCAAATTTGTAAATATAAATCTCATTCTTTCCAAAATGCTTTAGTACAAATGAGAATAAGAAAATCATTGTATCAAGGATATGAAAGAAACATTCAAAAGAGGTCACAGAAWATTCTTGGATTTTCATTTTTCAAGGAAAAATCAGGGCAGATGTTTTCACAGAAATGTTTTTCCAAGTATTTGGTATGCCAACAGTCTCTGCTTGGAAATCTGACCACAATAATTTGCACGGAAGTGTTCATTATGCAGGTTTGGCAAACATAGCTGCTGCCTTTCTGACTTAACTGGGAAAGAAAAAGATTATATAGAGTCTTGGAGAAATTTGTTATCATGAAAAATCTTACTTGTTTAAAATCACCAGTGTCTCCTTAGTAGTAATTTCTAGACGGCTTGTACAATCTGCAGAGGTTTTGAGAGACATAACTGGAAGCATAATGACTGACAGGAAATCAATGGGAGTTAAGAACAAACAGAATTGGGCAAAGAAAACGAGTGTGTACTGGGGGAGGGAGGGGTTGCACTGTTGACAACTCCAAGAACAGGAATAGGACAATCATGACTTATTGAAAAAGCATTTCTTTGCTTGACCTTTTATATTGTTTTGTACATTTACAAAAGTAGTTAATTTTTGAGTAAAAATCTATGTTGTTGTTGTTGCTGAGGCATTGCCACGTTCTGCCCTCAGCACACTTAAAAGCCAGAAAGTTTAYGTGCCTTCTGTTTAAGATCTGATTATGTAATGTTAATAGTGTTTAATGCAATTGTGATGTTTAAGTCTCCTACACCTTCAGAAGCCCAAACAYGTATCCACAACACAGTAAGTAACTCCAAAGACCAGACCTGAAAAGGTCCAGAACAAGGCAAAGCTTGCAACATATGGGATACGCATTTTGCCTTCACCCTGGGAGCAATAAAAGCTGATCCCAGCCTGGATGGTTGCTTGCATTTGCTGCACAAGGCTGATAAGTTAGTATATGTTCCTAAAAATTCAGCAAGATATTGGTGGCTTGCTAAGTGACTGCTGGATGGAATACCTTGATTTGTGCTGTGCAAGACAACAGACTAGAGGATCATAAYGATTGCTTCTGATCTTAAAATCTAAAAATATTTTTAACAAAATAATTTAGATAAATGTGAGATAAGGGAAAATCTTTCTGTCTGACTTAGCTTAATGACTCTATTKTCTTAATTACTTGAAGGAAATTAAGTAAGTGCAGTGCAGTGACTAAAACAAATCACTGATGCAACTTTTACAATAGCTGTATAGAAAACAATGCATACTGTCAGTTTTGCTACTGTTTGAAGATATCAGTAGGAATAGATGCACATCTTGGTGCACTCATTTGTTTTCTTCACAAAATAATTTTAAATGAGAAAAGCAGATAGATAGTTAAAAATACCATTGAAACCTCATTAAAATCTGAAAAAAAGTGCTTAACACTGAACATTTTTCCTTGACTATTCTACAGTGCAAAAGATCAAATTCTATATTGTGTATGTTATTTCAAGGAGGTGATATGGCAGTTGCCACGGCAACAAGACTTTTTAAAAAGCTAAAATAAAGGATGTTGCTGACATGACCCATTGTAACAATAACTCACATGACCATGAGATTCAGGAAGATAAGATAACCTAGGGGGGAAAAAAAGAAAAGGAAAAAACCCTAGAATTGTACCTTATCTTTTAAAGAATTTTTTCTCTCTTTCCCATAAATACAAATAAGCACATTTTGCAAATACCTTCCAGATTTGGAAGCAAATACATATGTCCGAAACTCCTATTTTAATGATAATAAGTAATCAAATACCATGACATGTTCATTTAGTTTTGGTGGGGACCCATCCTGTATTCACAGCAGAGTGGATCTTATTGTTTAGGAGCAAAGTTTGAGGGACAAGCAGAGCACTGTGAGGGGATATGGGTCTGCAAGGGTGTGTGTGCCTTGATAACAGGAGCCTGCCACGTGCTGCAAAACACGAGAGAGGTTTTGATGTGTGGAGCTACGACAATGGCAGCAAGCTCTGCGACTGGGCAGAGAGCACTCACCTTTGAGCAYGAGGCCCTGGTGCACAGGAGCACAAACATCCTTCCTCCATGCCCAGCCCCCAGCCTGAGGGCTGTGTTTGGTACTGGGGAAACAGTACCAAACTCTGCTGCTGATGGGTGATTGATCTTATTTCCTGCYCTTTCTTCCCTAGCTGAACTTTTACCTGAAGGCCTACTCTGCCACTGCTCATGAAGAATTTAAGTAAGCAACCTGTAGCTGTTGCAAGAAAACTATAGTCAAAAAAGTACATCATGAAATACAGCAAAAAGCACAATTTAGTCATCAATAAAAAGTTATGAAGTCCACATGTCTAAAGATCACCTATGATAACAAAGAGCAGTTGCACAAAGCATTCATACTGATCCACAGAAATAATATCTCATCAAAATTCCATAGGTCTGTATTGATTCAGGGAGCGCCAAACACAGTGAATAATGTGCTCTGACTCCATGATTCAGAAGGCTAAACAAAGGCTTTATTAAGTTATATTGTATTACACTAATACTATACTAAATTACATACTAAAGAGATACTATACTACAAAGACTACTAAACAAAAACCAGTGACTGTCTGAGACAGCCAGGACACAGCTTTGACCCAACTGGCCAATCAATCCAAACAACCCTCAGCAGAATCCAATTGATAAATCACTTTGGGTAAACAATCTCCATAACACATTCCACATGTGCAAAACAACAGGCACAGCAAGTAGAGATAAGAATTGTTTTCTCTTCTTCTCTGAGATTCTCCAGGAAAAATCCTGGGAGAGAGAATTATGTTTCTCTCTGTTCAGGGAATGTGAATACCACAAGCCTGTTATGGGTGCACAGATTGGGTAACAGATTGGGACTGTGTATGATCAGACATCAAACATGCTCACCATCACCCCTCAGCCTCATCAGGACAGTCTGCATCCCTTTGCTCTGACCCAGGCACCTTTCCTTTGCTGCAGGAATCATCAACAAAGTTTGTTGGAAATCCCAAAAGTTTTGCTGCCTTGATGGGTAGGCTAAATAAAGTTTTCTTCCAGGTTTCTTTCTCTTTGACTCATTTCAATGAGGGATATTTCTTCACAATTAACATTTTAGACCACGTTTGACATATGATGGCAGTGGAGTTCTTAAATATGCATATATATTTATGTGTAGATATGTACACGCACACATATTTATATGCAAGTATGCATCGAGACAATTTTTTCATTCATTCATTTATTCATTCATTCATTTCCATATTATAAGAAAGGGATCTGTGATCTGTCAAATAGAAGTTTCCCAAACAACCTTCCAATATTGTAAAATTTGATACATATTTTCTCTGTTATTGTGACTGGATGGTAAAAAGAAAAATGGATGATCATGTTAATTTTAATGCTTTGTACTTTAATGTTGAGGGTTTTTTTTTCAAACGCCAGACCAAATTAATTACTGTTTATAATTTCTTGAATATTAAGCAATTTAGATCCCTAGATAAGCCAGCTGCCCATTACAAAAAATATAATTGACATATGTTTGACTGAGTTCATAGAATCATAGAATATCCTGAGTTGGAAGGAGTTCCCAAGGATCATCAAGTGTCCAATTCCTGGCCCAGTACAGGCCAGCCCCAGCAATCACACCATATGCCTGAGAGCATTTTCCAAATGCTTCTTGAACTCTGGCAGGCTGGTGCTGTGACCACTTCCCTGGGGAGCCTGTTCCAGTTACTAAAATTAATGTGACTAAAATAAAAATACAATTAAAGAAGAGGCAGTCTGTAGTTCATATAAAAAGAAGCATAAAAAGCTTAGATACCTTGAAAAAAGTTGTCACATGCTAGGGTTTTCATARTATTCATGTTAAGACATATTATGGTTTTCATGCTGTAAGTGCAAAAATATAAAACTGAATTTCATATTCAGATGGAGACTGGGATGCTGAGAGACATTTCTTGAGACAGCAAGGTTTTGGATGCTGAGATGTTTCTCGTGAGAGCAAGGTTTTGAAGCAATTGACCACAGCCAGATTCTCAGCCATAGGACCTTTACAAATGTCTCTCTCGCCCTTCTTCAAGTGGGAGGAGAGCCATGATGGAGCCTGTGTTTCCTATTTGCTGATGAAGTTAGTGCAGAATCTGCAAAAGGACAAASCTGAGATTTTGTCTAAGCATCTAACTGGCATATCTGTTTTGAGTCTGCCCATTTGGGACTGAAAACAGAAATTGAGCCAGAAATAACCAGAACTCTCAGTAGAGAGAATATTCATTAGTCATAGTCCCTAAAAGCAATTACAGACTATTTCCAACCTAGAATACACAGATGTTAGCCTTTTAATGAAATTTTGCTATAAATTCTTCTTTCCAGGTACCCAAACTATAAGTTCTTCTTTACACTTCGTGTTATTTTTGCAAGCATTTCTATTTTTGTTGGAAGGAATCAAGAGGGTGAAATATTCAAATTTTATTTTACTGCTTTGGAGTCTTTAGAACTAAAAAAGAAAAGAGAAAACATGAAAACCCAAAAGCCTTTCAGAAACATATAAGTTTCTCTAACTCAAACTAAACCCAAAAAACAAAGTAACAAAACGACACCAAAAAAGTCAACAAAACTAGTTTTTTCTTGATTTTGAGAAAAAGCTGTCTGWGATAAAAAGGTTGCATGAGGCTTATTTTATGTTCTCTAATATTTTTTTGTTCTTACTATCACCTTATTTTTTGTCACTGAGGTCAACTGACTTATTGTATGGCAAACTTTATGTGATGCTAAATGTCGGTCTCTGATTTGAAGTACAGATATATCTTGTTCATCCTGTCCTGACTAACACATGAAAAAATCCAGTATACTCAGGAGAGCGGGTTAGTTATTGCCATAATTAAATATTTTAAATACTTTGCAGAAAATAAAAAAAATGTTGATATTCATTGAATTATTAAATCACTCTGATTTAATAAATACTACTAAAGGAATGACACAAATAATGAGAAAACAWAATGAAGTTTGTTGACGGTAATCTGTGGTAGAAGGTAACACCAGGTAGGGAATAAAAATCTTTTTTTCTATATTAATTGTTTCAGTAAGAATGATAGAAAATGGAAATTAGGTACTTAAGTTGTCTGTTCTGATTAAGATCTTRCAGAAAACTATGGCAAAAACTGATCATGCAGTTCTATAGCTGAAAAAATACTAAATACTGTTTTTCTTATTTAAATATACCCCAAATATAATTTTCATGTTTGTTTTAAATTTTATTTATAGATGTTTCTGAATTTAAAAAATTCCAATATTTATTCTCTGTAAATACTTTACAGAAAAAAACCCAAAAACAACAAAACAATAAAAAACACTTTTTGTTATAACAGTATTTTCTAAAAAATACTATTATAGAATTTTAATAATTTCACATTYTACATTCAAGTGCATTTTATCTCATTCATAATGCAAGTTTGGTGCACACTTCTATGTTGGCTTAGTGTCTTCAGTGTGCTTTCATGGAAACAAATTATAAAGCCAAACAAATTCATTTGACTGAATGTCAAACACTGCCAGAAAGTTGGTTAATTTCARCCAGAAGAAGGAACTAACTGAAAAACTATGGGTTTAATTATAAGSAAGAAGACTGATCACCAAGGAAATAACAACCTACAAAAACCAGAGCTGGGAAAATCTGCGAAATTCTGAAAATGTAAAAAGCCACRGAAGATAATGAGGACCGTCCCCTGACACTGAGGTAAGTATAAAGAGGGGATGAAATCATGAAACAAAACTTCCCCACAAGTGTCTTCTGTGGTTCTCGATTGAGTCATAGGGGATTATTTACGTAGGAGAAKCTCAAAGAGGTTTTTGTTCACACTAATTTCTCTGCTTGTTTTTTGAAGTTGCACATATTTTATGTCAACCATATCATGCAGGAGAGAGTCCCAAGCTTACCTGTGAGCTGTGCCACAGGCCACATCCATCTGTCGGTTTGGAACATATTAACTGCTAATTATATGGGATTCTCTCTCATTTTCATATAGAGAGGGCAGTAAACTGTTCTGCTCCTCGTCTCACCCTCTGTGATACAGGTTTCACAAATGTGCAGTACATTTCTTTTCATCTCTTTTCCTGACTGGCAAAGTCTCTTTTGGTTAACTCTTCATGAGTGCCATCCCATACCTCTATCCACCCTTGTCCCTCTTCAAAACATCTCCCAGGCCTACCATGTATTTGTTGAGGTCGGTGTGCAGGACTGTGTGCATCATTTCAGAAGCTGATGTGTCGTGAGCTCTATTGATGGATTAACAATGCAATCATGTTTCTCCCTGCTCCTTTCTAGGTTCTTATATTGGGCTAATATGATGAAAGGATGGCACTACACAATAGGTGTCTCTTCCAGTTTAAATTCAATGAAAGGAGAGCAGCCACTTGGACGTAAACCCTACCCATTGCATTTACAAAAAGCATGGTGGTCATCACATTGCCCTATTTCCTTCTGATTCACAAAAATTGGCTTCWTTTCATCATTTTTGGGCACAGCTCCTGGTTAGCTTAATTAATACTTCCCATAAAGCAAGTCAGCAGAAAGACCTGAGATCAGGATGGCTGACAGAGTCAACATAGCTATGATATAGTGCATTTTACCAGAAAAATACATTTGATTATATCTGTCAACAACTCTGAAACAAACTTCTTAATTCTGAGTTTTATTCTCYGTGTGTAAAGGAAACCATATGGGAGGAGAAATATTGCAGTTACTTGAAGTTTGCTCAAGGTATTTGTCTTCATGTATCTACTGAAATGAAAGAAAAAGGCTCATTTTCCACAAGCTTTACTTTTTTCTTTGATAGTGATTCATAYATGCTTCTTACCAGAATAAGAACCAAATGAATGCAGTCTATTTTCTGTCCAGTACTTTTAAACAAATATATTCCTTTATTCYTTCTCCCCTGCATGTGCTGCAATCTGCCTTAGTCGTTCTGGAAATCACTGCTACTGCAGCTCTCCTCAAACTTCTTGAAGTTCTGGGCTTTTCTGAGCTCAGAGAATTTAAATCTATGGAAAATTTGAAGAAAAACACACAATCACAAGAAGATGAAAAGGAAAAAGAAATTCTTRGAAATAAATAAATGCTGCTTTCTGATTTTTGGAGAAATTCTGTTTTGCACATAAAAAACCCCTCAAAGCTGTAGACTACAGTTTTTAGAAATATAAGTAAATGTGGAAATGGAAATGTAGWTCTTAGAAATTAAACTAAATGTGGACCTAATGTTCCCTGTTCTAGAGAAAGTCCTATCAGTCTGTTCAGACTCTAACAATAACAAACTAAAGAAGCTGTATGAATATTAAACTCTTGAACAATTGCCCACAGGGGATATTTGCTGATGGAGAAATTGAGACAGGAGGAGGTGGAAAAGGAGTAGGTGTAAAAGATTTAAGAGGAATAGAGAGAAGASAGAACAGCGGACACAGTGGAGGATGGAGAATTGACAGCAATATTCAGGGTCTAAATTYGCTATTAGCTTGCGAGGAAATGAAGTAATATCATTTAAATTTAGCAAGGTGGGTTGCTGAGATACATGCAGAAAATAGAGACTTCAAGAATTTTCAAAGAAAACACAAATTATATTTTGATGATCGATCTGTCCCACAGTCTTCCCATTCTCTTAGTGAGCAGAGCTGGCTGCATGAATGWAGAGCCACAGATAGGTGCACAGCTTTAAATTCAACTGCGTTTTCTTCTCTTTTGAGTATAAAATGATAATTTTACAAAAAAGCACAAGCTCTTATGACCTTGCTCAACTATTTTTGTGTTCAAATTCCAGCTGGGWTCTAGAGGCTGGTGTTTTCCTGAGTATTTTACAAACCTTCAAAAATGGTAGCCCACCCATTCATGTGCTATCTGAGCCTCAGGGAGCTGAAAAGAAAACTCCAGTACTGGATGGTTCTGAATTTGAATTATCATCTATCAGGGCTTTGTTGTGATAACTTTTCATAGGCACAGAGATTCTGAAATCAGCTACATGTGCTTACACTAGCCACTAGCTCATGGAACAGCCTTGATGTTTTTGCATTCTATTATCCCCTTTTGTGAGCTTTCCAGTTCTGTTTGTCAGTACTTTCTGAATCAGACTGAAAAGATAAGGAAATTTTMATAGACAATGAAAATGTGACACGGCAGAATGCAACAGCCTATGAAAAATTATGCAAAAATTACAGTAAACCACAAAGATGATGTATATAGCTTTTGACCTTTTTTGTTTTATATTCAAAGAATAAAATCACAAGAAAAGGTTCATTTTCTTTGAAAAAGGGAGGAAAATGTTGGTACTTTAAAATGAATATTGTGACTTCCAAGAAAGTGTAATTCTCAGTAAATATAATGTAATCAAYATGTGCATTTTCAGATAGGTATTGACATTGTGAGTTGAGGCTGTGTGACCCAGGAATCAGTTGCTCCATGCACAGTCTTCCTTTTCCTGAGTGACCTTCAGGGCTAGAGAGCAGAGACAGACTGGAAATACAGATTTCTTTAAACTGATTTACCCAGYGTCCAAAATGTTGGTGATGATTTCTTGTGAAATTTTGCTGATGCTTTGACAGATACATAGGTAGATAAATTGGGCCATTTATGGTAATGTTTTGCTTTCCTGGGTTTTTTCCCCAAGATTAAATGGYAGGTGGGAGCACATTCCCTGGAATAATGGCAGAGTTTATTTTCTTCAAGGGAATGTATTAGTTTTCCTCTTCCAAGTAACATGGTTATATGAAAAAGGCAGGAGGGTCCATTAAAGCAAACCTGAAGCTCCAACATTTAGGCATCAAGGAAATCTGAAAATGTAGCATAGTGGTAATTTTGTCCAATTGCTTCTGAAGAATGAAAAGCTATCAAAATACAGACAGGCATAAGCTGCCTAATATAAACTTGAGCAGCAAGGTTCTTTCAATCATTTGGAAGGAAGTCTGACATCCTTAAAATATATCTTTCCTTCTGCACATGCTTTGAAGAGAGTGGGATAGAATTATTCCTCCACTAAAAAAAATGGCATGAGAGAATTCATTTCAGGGTTTCAGAGTTTTCTGACTTCTGATTGAAAAAAAAATACTTCACTCCCAGACACCAAAAGAAATGTGATTTTAAATGACATGGGAATTTTTAATAGAATTTCGTATTTCATCAGCAGATATTTTATTTCGGAACTGGTGAAAAAATTTATTTTTATYTATTTATCTATTTCTGATGTTCAGCTATCCTGTTGAATGAAGCTAAGCTCTTATATAAAGCCTCAGAATATTATGGTCTGCTCCTTAACTACCAGGCTCAAAAAATGCAGAATCTGTCTAATTGAAATACCTTCTAATCCATCAGTCGCCATTTCTAAAATTCCACTGATAGAAATCATATGTGTACAGGATCAGATAGTTATCTGCAGGAATTATCTATTGTTTGTCTAAAATCTGTAAAGAGACAGGAACTGATTAAAACTGTATGTACAAACATATGTGCAAAATACACTTAAAGCAAATATTAAGAATATAAAATCTGACACATAGAAAAAACACTGTGCCTAAAAAGCATTTCTAGTGCATCTGCAGAGAGGGTCCTTGTGTAATTTTGACTGSAGGAAATTTTATAGTGACAAATTTTCTTTAACTCCAAATGGAAATAAAAATAAAGATGGAAAACCAGGTATGTTTAAAATCATGCCAGTTATCAGGGCAGAGAGAAACTTTGAGTGGAAGGTTTCCATCTCTCCCCTCTTCCAGTAGTCTATGGAGGTGGTCAGCACCTCCACTTTACTGGTCCCAAGCACCCAGAAAGGAGAGTAAAAGTCCTGTGAAAAATGTGATTTCATGGAGGAGGGCAGGAAAACATTCAGTGGCCACTGCAGGGATCTTTAATAGCATCAGGTACAAGGCTGTGYTTCCCTTCCCAGCAGCCATTCACTAAATTGTCTAGCTCCTCAGATGAATGGAGTAGGTGCATTACCAGAGAGTCTCATTCATTACACCAGTCTGACTCACTCCAGGGAAAAAGAGAAAACAGATCTCTGAACAAGTCAGATTTCTATGGGAAAAAACTATGTGGTTGCACATTACAGTAAAACTTTCATTTTCCTTTCCTATATCCAAACTAAAGAGGGGAAAGCACTCAAATAAGGATCACTAGACAYATTGAAATGGAGCACTAACATTAGTGAAAGACCTAGGTTGTACAAAYAAGAATATTTAAACATCTCAAATTCTTCCAGTAAAAATAAAATCTTAATTAGAAGACTGCTTAATCATTTTTGGTGCTTTGAGCACTGTGGAGCATAGGGAATATAATAAGAGGCAAAGAAGAAGGAGTAAACTTTCCAGTCATGAAGGGAAATCATGTGAGCCATAGGACACAAAATCTATGCAGATTGTAAATTCTCCTTCTCCAAAGGCATTTTAGGAAGAGGGTTTGCATGCATAGGTCAGAAAAAGCACAGAGATACTYGGTCAACCTGAAATACAGACTAAAGAATCATTTCCCACGTCTTCCAGGATCATTTTTCCATCTCCAATTTATTAGTGAAACACCTATGATATATTAYAAAGCATCATACCATCTGGTTTTGTAAGACAAAGTAGGTCCGCTGAAGTCAGCAGTGGTCATTAGATTTCAGACACATGAAGAATTGATTGGAAGAATCTCTACCTAGTACAAAAATACCAAACAAAGAAAAAAACAACCCACTACAAACAAAACCAAGTAGAAAAGTATTTCTGACTAACCATCAAAGAACACAAAACAACTTTTTAACTAAGGTGAAAGAAGAGATAGAACAGAAGAGCTCTGTTTCAAAGGCTGCCTATGGGATTCCTGGCAGCATAGAGGAAATATTCTAAAGAACCCGAATTGCACTACAGATGGCAAGGACAACTATCCCTAAGTATTTTCTTTTGACATGATTTATACTTGCAGTAGTAACTTCTTAGAAAGACATGTTATCTAAGTACCAATTCACCCAAAAACATTGAAGCCTCAAATATCTTGAATGTATGTCACATTTTTGGATCTCAGCAAAGCCTTCCRTACTGTCCCACACAGTGTCCTTCTGGACAAAATGTCCAGCATTCAGCTGGATAAACACCTCATGCCCCTGGCTCAGGGGTTGGGCACARAGAGTTACAGTGAATGGGGTGACTTCAAGCTGGCTACCTGTCACTAGTGGGGCTCCATCCTCAGCCCCGCACTCTTCAACATCTTTCTCAATGAGCTTTGTTAATGACACAGGACTGAAATCAATAGTAAGTTTGCCAGGGCCACTGAATTGGGAGGAGCTGTTGATTCCCTCAAAGACAGGCAGGCCCTGTAGAGAGACATCAACAAATTAGAGACATGGGGAATCGCCAACCATGTGAAACTGGACAAGGGCAAGTGCCAGAATCTGCACCTGCAACAAGCAGAGACAGCCCTGGATGTGTGAATAGACTGAGGAACGAGAGGCTGGAGAGCAGAGCTCTGGGAAGGGACCTGGGGCTCCTGGTCGATGGCAAATCGAGTCTGAGTTAGGAGGACCCTGGCAGCCAGGGAGCCAACTGTGTCCTGAGGGCATCAGGAACAGCCTCTCCAGGGAGGGAGTCCTGCACAGAGCCAGSATCTGGACTCRATGACCCCGATGGGTCCCCTSAAGCTCAGGATATTCTATGAAGTTCCATTTTAGGGGAATGTTCAAATTTGTAATGCCTGCAAACAATTATTTTATAGCCCAACTCCTGAATACAGTGACCTCTTATTTCTCTCTTATGCAACTGAAAATCTTTACCATAAAAATAATTTTTTAAATTCTCTCATCTTCCCTTTTCAAAATGAAAAATGACAATGTGAGTGCCAGATTGTGTAAATATATCCCAGGAATTTTTTATTTTAATGGCTTTCCATGGATTAGATGATTTTTACCTTCTCATTTTCTTCTGGAATCTAAATGTGAAGTTCTTATGAAAGTGATGTCAAGCTGCTCATGTAATATAGTTATTTTCCTACCATCACTGAACTTCTCATTAGGTTTTTTTTTCAGTCTAACAATGCCCAAGAGGCCATAAAAATTTAAATAAGCTGCAGGTTATTAATCAAGGAAGACTTTTACAGAAATCAACACAAATTGAAARCCATAGCTGTTTTTAAGAATGGCAGTAATTAATGAGGGAAATAATGCAGGTCAATATAACAAGATAACTATTGGAAATTAGGCATTGGAAAATATTATGGTATTACAGGAAATCTGGGTCTGACAAGATTTTTAATAAACAATGGCTAAAAAATGTGGATTATCTATTTGAAAAAAGATAAAAGAGTACCACTAACATTTTTAGAACAGGGATAATTTTAAAATTGAGCTTGTAAGCAGAAGATGGAAAGCTGTGAAAAGATTCTCAGGCAGCTTCTGAATTTGTTGGGCTGGGCCCAGCTTTGCTTTTATAGACAGTAATGCATGGCAGAAGCTGTCTGGGATATAAAATAGAATAAAAAAAAGAAGAAGGCCAGACTTGGAGCCTGAGTTCATTTGCATGTGGAGCTCACTCATTTTCATTAGTGCRTTGCTCAAACACACAGATGTTGTTTGCACCCCAAATATCTGCTTTAGTGGATAAGTGGCCTACAAATCCAACATCGTATTTAACTGGTATATTCTTTAAGAGCTTTAGCCCAAGAAATTCAGAAACAACAGGGGGAAAGGGTGTTCAAGTTAACTGAAGGTATAGTCTAGATACATAACTTGTTAATAAATTGCACAAATAGGGAGCTTTTTCATGTAAACTTTGCGGGGAAAAAAGTGTAAGTTAAAACTCTGTAAATCAGGAAATCAGAGTGAGTCACCACTTAAAAGGACACAAGAAAGGCAAGACTTGCTCTAAAAATATACAGAAAAAATAAAGAAACAAATGCAACTATTGAAAGTTTTATTTACAGGATAAATTGTTACTTAAAAATGGCAAGAATGAGATGAGTACTTATGGCTTGTCTTGCTTCACTTCTTAAAGGCAAAATATATTCCTGCCCTGTGGTAATAATGTACTTACAATAATAGCCAAGGAAGGTGGTGAGCCAGAGACAAGAATAGAAACCTAAATGGAGTATGGAAAATTGGGTCTAAAATTTGCTTCTCAGCTCAATTATTAACAATTTGTGTTGAATGTACTACCTGAAAAAAGGTCATGTTTAAAGATGAAGGCAGCCAGGGAAGCACTGCTCACTACAGTTTATTACAGCTAAGCAGGAAGCTCCTGGCAGAATACAACAGAGCCTGACTGAGCTGCTGCACACCCTGGCCAGCCAGGGGGAGGCTGAAATGAATGCCAGCAGAGAAAATCAAACATAATGGGATTACACATGGGCAGTGTCACCAGGAAAAAAGAATGGTGGACTCTGATCAACTCCTGCTCCTCTTCTGTGCCCCTTCTGTGGCAYGCAGGCCATGGTTCTTGCAAAGCAAGGACAGCTTCTAACCCGCTTTGCCAGAATTTCCCTGGCAGAAAGGACACAGAGTATGTGATGTGTTTGGCTTTGGGCTCCTATCTTTCTTCTCTCCTGAAAGTAATGAGASAGCAGAATCCTCTCAGCTAACCACCCTGCCACCTCTAGAGACTGGCTGCTCATGCAGTGCTCCTCACTACCTGCAAACTTTTGGATTGTGATATATCCATCCCAGAATGAACAAGGATTSATCTCTTGCCTTTTACCCTTCTGTGTGTAGAAGTCTGGGTTGYTAAGGCAAGCTAATGAGGAAATTCAGTTAAAAGGTGATTCAACATTGGTTGGAAGAAAACTGGAAAGCAGGAAGAATGGAGCCACTTAGAAGAAGAAAAGAAGCATAAATGTCAGTAATGAAGAAGGACACAGCTAGTGAGAGCAAAACTGGGGAACTCTGAGAGAAAGGACTGTACGACACTTTAGTATCATGCTGTTAATGAGTAGTGTYCAGAGTGAACATAGAGAGCAAGGAATTTTACCTTCTTACAGCAAATAACTGCATCTGTTACATCTTTTTCTGAGCATAACACTTACTGTGTCCCCTATCTGGAGAGGACAGCATGGCCTACCAGGGCTGTATGACCTGAGTGCATTGAAACAGTGAGGGAAATTTTTGATAAAAGCAAAAAAATCCTCCTCTTGTCTGAGCAGTCTCTTTTTCACAAACCATGCTTTATAGAGTAATTCATCCTCTAAGATAAGCTCGGAATTTAGGTGGTTGTTTAAGTTTCCCTGTGGTCATTGCACAGGCTTCTCTGAGATTGCAGTGACCATTTGAGGACCTTGTTCATCCAAAGGGAGTGAACATTAGCTGCAATTCAAATCCAGCTGTACAATGTTTTGAGAGAGAAGGAAAATATAAAGATTCAGACAGAACAAGTTCAGGTGAAGGTAAGACCCAGGTATTCCTGGCTTTTGAGCACTGATGGATTTTGTTCCCTAAATAGGCACTGAAACAATAGGAAGGGATATTGCTGTGCAACCAGAGAATGACAAATTTAGTAGCTATATTTAAGAATAGGCAATATTTCAGACAACCATAAGCCCATTAGTCTGACCCCTGTGTTACACAGGGCTCTAGATCAAACTGTGAAGGAAAGAGTAAAGAATGGAAAGGAAAGGGGGAAAAGCGTAAACTCTGGCAGACTAAATGAGGTCAATTTCATCTCTGTAAAGAACAGGTAATTAAAGATCCAGAGTAAGCAGGCAGAACTACCTAATCTRTGTGAACTTCAGTGAGACATTTAAAGCAGAACACACTGGAGAAGACAGGAGCTATTTAAATCACAGAGAAAATAAAGAACTGGCTAATGCAAAGGAGTGTCAGGTGACATGTATTTTGAGGCACTGCCAATACCTGAGGAAGATCAGAATATTTTATGGGAATAACTGAATGATCACACGGCTTGGGAAAATAGAAATAGCTTAAATTTAAGAGTGCAATGTGCAAAAAGTGCAAATCATGCCTTAGTAAAAAGATAGCAAAAACGACTGCTCCAAGCTGACTCATCATCAGCTGAGAGCTAAAAATGATAAAAATGTCTGGGCAAAGCAAAGTATTGTTAGGAGAGCTACAGTCTACCAAYGTGTCGCAACAGAACAATGAAATAAAACAAAAAAAACCTCCAAGAATTCATCAGTTGCACCATTTCTAGAGGAGATAAAGATATGTTGATGCACTTTACAAAGCATTGTGGAAATTCCAACCATAAATGAATTCATAATTCCAACCACTCACACTCAAAAAAGACAAAGTCCGACTGGAATGGAGGAAAGGAATAATGAGACTGAAACAGCCTTCTMTGTTTAGCTTAGTAAAATGAAGCTTGAAATTGAACACATTTTTGTAAACAAGGGGTAAACACCATGAGAAAAACCTGCTACAGTAATAGCAGAGTCAGGGGTATGAAAAGAAAACAAATGTACAAATGCCAAGTACTTTTAAACTGCGGAGAGGGACTAGTTATGTCATAAAATGAATAAAGAAGGGGCTAATGRAAAATAGAAGAATGAGATAATGAAATTTCCGGAAGACACAAATTTTGAGGCAAGTCAATAAAATTAAGTGTTCGAATAGACTTTTGAAATTAGGTAACAGCAATAARAATAATCAAAATTAAAACCCCTAATATATTTAAAATACAATTGTATTGGTTCTAGAAAGAAATATTGATACATTTAACTGAGCTAGCAGGAGACTGGACTGGATGACCCTTGTAGTTAAACATTCTCACTTCTTCCAAAATACAKAACCTTATGTTAGAGCCTTCAAAAAGCCATGAACTGCATCGAATTTTTAGAAACACCTGACCACCCCAGATGTTTCTTTTCTAAAGAAAGCAACTAAGCCTTCAAAGCTCACAGACAAATTTAGAAACCACTCCATTGTGACCAAATATATCCATCTTCACTCCATCTTTTAACAGTTATGAAAGAGAGCTAAGGAGGAAAACTAACCTCCGAGCCACTCTCCATTCTTGACATGTAGGCCACAAGGAATTAGATAATTCCTTCTCATTGTTAAGTATGCAACACAGCCCTGTGTTTTGTGCCCTCTAAAGGGGGTTCTACAATGAAGGCCATTATGTGCACTTAACATGCAATTAATGCATGTTTCAAATTGTGGGTTTTATTATTAATGCTCCGCTGTTATGCTTATCTGATGTTTCCTTACACGAAACAATGCAACAAAATAAATGAACCCCAGTTCAGCAGGAGCTGTCAAATTAGAAACGGTTACAAAGTAATAATTAGGGAAAATGGATCACAGTGTTCAGGCTTCAGCAATGATTGTCCCTCTGTGGGCCATTAACAAAATCTCGTCATTGGATCTGCATGAAATTTTAATGAWGCCACAAGTAAACAAACTGCAAAACGTCGTGGGCAGCAGKTCCTTCGCTTCATGATGAAGATTTTCAGATGATACTGGGCTTCTTCTCCTTCTTTTCCCACCTTTCCCTCCTCATGCCAGTGATTTTGGTAAGGGAGGATCCATTTAAGATCCTCTCACACTGTGGTATTTGAAAAATGGTGGTGTCTTTCGACCGCTATAGTGTATAGGTCAGCAGCAATTTTATCAGTGGGACAGGCTGCATTTTATTTATTGATTTATTCAGGAAAACGCAGGAATCATAGGCATGATTTGGAGATGCTGTCACAAACCCACAAGCCCCCAGCTGAAGCGCAGGGCTCTGGGGCGGCGCAGTTTGACACCAAACACCAGCGAGAGCCGAGTCGCCCTTCCAGAAAGGTTTGCACGGATTCCTTCTCTCCCGATCGGCGCACAAGAAGGAACCGCAGCTGTTTCACCTTCCCGAGTGGGCAGGAGGACGGCAGCAGCGCGCTCCTTCCCGGCTTTCAAGGAGCGCTCCCGGCAGCCGCGGCAGGCCCGGGGCTGAGGCCGGGCTGGGCCGGGCGGGCAGCGAGGCGTCGCTGCCCCATCTGGCGGCCAGGCAGGACCAGAGAGGCGCAGGGAAGGAGGGAAGGAGGGAAGGAGGGAAGGAGGGAAGGAGGGAAGGAGGGAAGGGGCAGCGGATGGCGGGGAGCGGGGGGAGGACACGGTCTCCCGGGGCCGCTTGTTGTTTTAACACTTCTCCCCCATATTGGTTTAGATGAGGTCAAAGGGGCTGCAGTGTTGTCGCTTGCCTTCGGCTGGTCTTGATAGTGCTTGACGGAACCAGTGATGATATTTATTAGGTTCATTTATTTTCTTGTAAGCATCTATAAAGAGAGATGAAGCCGCTGGTTTCTTAAACAGCAATACCATTGCTTTCGATATCTCTGACACTTCTTCATTTAAAGATTCATAAAATGTTTCTGTCTTTTCCCAAAAATTCCCTTTGGGGAAATCTGCTGACAGATGTAAACTGGCCTCTCCATTCAGCCTGGAGAGTCCCACTGCTTCAGATTTGTTTGTGAAATGTCTGAAATTGAAAAGTGTGCTCTGGAAAATATTCTCAGAGGTTACAATGAAAGGAATTTGAGTCCTAAAAATATTTAGCATACAGGGAACGTTGAGGGAGATGTTCCAGTTACCGGGTCTCCTGTCCATCAGTCATTTTTGGCAATGAGTGAGCTGGATAGGCCACTCAGCAGCTCCAGCGTTTCCTCCCTGGGGCATCCTCGAGCCACTGCAGAGTTTGCAAAGCTGTCACAGGCAGGGCCAAGCATTCATTCTGTGCCCTCTGGGCAAAGGCTGCCATATAGACAGCTCACTTCCCCCTGGATACGTTCAACAAGGTCTGCAAGGGTACAAGTGGCTGAAATTAGGTGACCCAAGGGTCATGCACAGAGAAACTTATTCATTATCACTGCTCTCATCAGCCTATAAATACCTGCAAAGGCAATGAACCAGTCAGAGGAGCCATTGCAATGAGAGGGACACTGCTGTGGAATTGCAGGGATGTGGGGACTCTTTTCCAGTTGCAGTGATCTATGTCCCTGGGACACTGCAATGTGTGCTGGCGAGTCATAGCTGCCCCAGCAGAGCAGCAAGTTGCAAAGCTCTGGGGGTGTTGCCACAGGAAATAACTGGGAATGGGTTGACTTTGAGTCCCCCACTGCCACAGTGGGTATTATTGCAAGGCATGTAGCAAATGCTGAAATTTGAGGGGTATGATCACTGGCACTTGCCCTAAGCCAGACAGTTTGTGAAGTTATTCAATTCMCTTTTTTGTTTTATGTTTTCTTCAGATGTTTTTGAGAAGTTTTAGTCTGAGGCACTGTCGTCTGTAGATATGCTGGATTAAAAGTATATTCTCTTGTGTCAGGCATCCAAATCTTGGGAGGCAAATGCCTGACAAGAAAAGAAAATACTTTAMCTCTGCTTGGTTGCATTTCCACAATATTTACCTGGGAAAATGGCATAAGAGCTCAAACTCACRTTTTTCTGGCTACTGCACGTACATCATTCACCTGTAAAGCCCAGCTGCAGTTCAGCCCATATCCCCAAAGCCTCCAGATCCAGCAACACATTACATATTTCCCTGGATCCCTCTGAATGTTCTCTCATGCCATATGACATGGCCAATGCTGGTGGCTGATTGCTATTTGGATGAGGTGTCTCAAAATCAGATTTGATAAACTATGACAAGAAAAAGCATGACTGGACAAAAATAGGCTCAATCTGAAATTCTATAATCAAATTCAAACTATGAAACTGACAGATAGTTGAAAGTTGGTCTGTGAATTCTCCACATATAGCACAAAATTACTTTTATTGATTTATTTCCTCCAACCTCAAATTAAGCTATTTCTCCTTATTATGGAAGTCTGGAGTTATTTTCCTGTCCTTTCCACTGACTGGTTATTCAGTTTTTGATTTGTTTTTTTGAAACTAGTTCTACTCTGAGATAAACCTGAAGATCCCAATGCCAGGCTGACCTCAGAGCAGTGATGAAGTTTCACAGAAACTTTGTTGATCAAATCCTCCTGAAAGTTTCTTGTACCAAAAAAAATGTTAAAGCATTGACAAAGACATAGGCTTTGCCAACAAGATGTAGATATTAAAAAATCCAAGAAGGAAATCAAAATTACATTCTTCTTCCCTTACTTTTCTCTTTACTGCCTGTCAAGAGCTTAGGTTAATGGAAAGCACCATCTCAGAATTTTTTAAAGGCTTTTTTCCTGCATTTCAAAATTAACAAACTGCCTAAAATGAAAGAACAGAATCAGGTGATTCATTAAAAATATTCTATACCCAAATAAGCATGAAGATATACAGTCATCCCATACCACTGGATGCCTCATCCTAACCTTGCACCGAGAGCTGGCTCTGCACCAGGACACTTGGTGCCTCTCTTTCCTTCTTCTTTTTTGCACTTAGTCAGAAGGAGTTTGGCCAGGGGAGACAGGAGCTGTAACCAGCTCCAGTTGCAGACTGTGAGCTTGTAGCAAACTGCAGTGCCCTGCCAGCTTGTCCAGCCCTCCATGCTTGTACAGCCACCAGGTTCTGCTTCAGGACCAAAAGCACTCAGCCCTGTCCAGAGATATGATGTGCCTTGGGTGAATTCCCTGTTAGACCACTTGCTTCATGAGAAGAAATATAAAAGCACATCTTGCTTTATTTCAGTATCACTGGGTGATTTAATTCCCACCATAAGGAAAGCAAAGCCCTTCTACTGGTGAAGATGGTTTTCAGTAGGCTATCAGTACTGTATTTTCTAAAATAAACTGATTTAAGAAGTCAAGTAAGGGTGTCTGCACCTGGCATCACACACAGAAATTCAACCACAGGAAACCTGTGCATATTCTTATTAAATTCCCTTTTACCATCAGGGATCTCTGCATGTACAGAGAAGGACTAGCTGCTGAAAGAAAATGGAAAAACCTTATCACCTTTCAGCTTCCACTTCTAGTATGCCACATGACCCACTATAAAGACAAAGAATGAAAAKATTCAACAGTCTCTATGTCAGCTCTGTGAGCAACTTCTCGCTTTTGCCATAGCTTTGTTATTTTCTCACTGACCATTACTAGTAGATAAAAAGATGTTGCTTCTAAACAAATTGTCCTTCACTTTATTTTTAAAGGAAAACAAGCTGGAAAGATTCCTATGTCATAGGCCTGTAATGATTCATTCACTGTATCATTAAAGGTTTGTTTTGTATTGTTGGACTGCCGTGAGAAAACAAACATAAGGAAAGGCAACATGGCACAAATTCTGGTTCCTTTTTCGAATCCGCTTTGCCTTTGTCTATAATCCACAGTCTCTGGTGGCAACACAAGCCACTGCTCCCTGCAGGAAATGTAGAACAAAAGCAAGGGTCTTGAATAAAATATTCYATGGTATTTTTCTCTATTGCTTCCTAGTGGAGATAACTCTGCAATATGAAAACAAGCTCCTCTTAAATACGTCACTTGTAGGCTGCCTGTTTGCTTCCACCAAGAATTCTGTTCTTGTAACTGTAACTAACAACTAAATAAACCATTTGATATCATTGTTACCTTAAAGCCTGCTGCTGATACCTAGTAGGAAAAAAGTTAAATTCTACTTGCTTGGGTTTTTAAWGTGAGAATTTCCAGCTACAGTTCTTCGTACAACACTCATTTGGCAACATATACCCACAGACCACCAGCTTAGATACCTCTTTTTCTGCCACTAGTTAACTCTTTCTTGRGCTACATTACTTGTAGAATATTGTGTTTAAATGGACTTCATTTGTGACTGAATTCCCACTAAAATGGAAAAATACAGGATATGAAAAGTGAGATTAATATATGACACACAGACAATTTGCTGACAACCTGATGGATGACTTGATTGCTGCTTTGGAGGAAATAACGTTATAGGACTAAATTCAGAATGTAAGTAAGCCTGGAGGCTGTCTAATTCACTGTGGCTTGCATCAATTCTAAGTAAAGACTGGAGGTACTGTGCATATGTCAAACACATCTAGATCTTCCAAAAACAGACTGTTCTTAGTTTCCTTTAACTCTACCTGAAATTTCCATAGAGGTGAGGGCTATGTGCACTTACCTTTTTCTAAATTTACTGAATTACCTAATTTATTGTCCCAATGGGGAGGCAAATTTATGAAATGCTTATAAACGAAACCCAGATGGAAGATTACAAGGGAACTGTAAGAATTACAAAATTGTTATTGTTAATAAATGTATTTTAATGAATTTTATAATTGCAAAGAACTATAGAAGAGGAGCAGTCCAATCAGAAACTCTCTATCTGAAAATAGGAGCTGTACAAGAACAGGTACTCTACAAAAAGAAGCACAGAGATTTGGCTACATTAGTGATGAAGCTGTTGGTCTTTTGCAAGGTTTGACAAGTCTGAAGCCTTGGTAAATAGCAGGTCATCATGGTGTTATATAACTTAAAACTTTCCAAGGCCCAGGCAGCATGTATGCATGGATTTGTGAAGTGCAGTGCGTGGAGGTGCTGGGTTGGTCTTCCTCAGAGCAGACAGACAAGCTCTGTACTTGCACAGCAGACAATATCCTCCCTTTCTCCCCCTATGCAAAAGCTTGGAATTGCACACTCTGCCCTCACAGAGAGTTTAAAAACAGGAATTAAGAGGAAGAGTGTTTTTGTCTGAGGCAAAATCCCAAATCTTAAATATTTGGACATCTAAACACAATTACCCTATCCTCAGGGTTAATGAAAGTCAAGCCTGGGTGCAAATTCTCCCYCATGCAAACCAGACTTCTATAACCATAAAACCCTGAATTATGTCCCTGAAACACGAGGTCTGAGTCATCTGTGCTCTTATCCATTCAGGAACAGAAAAAAGAAAATGTTCCTTAAAAAATATTCATCACCCCCAATGAATTGGTGTGTTTGCGTTGCCAAGCAACTGTRCTGCATCTCTGCACCTCCGAGACCCATGGGTCAAAACCCAATGTCAACATAAAAGTTTGAGAGTCCAGTCAGGATTATGGCATATAAATATTGATGAGGAAAAAGACAGAAGAGGGTATATATCTGCAGCCCTGTTTTTAGAAGTAATGTGGGTCCCAATTATGCTACCAGTATAATAGCCAGGTGTTTTTCAAAATCACAAGACAAGTAGTTTTCATTTTGCATAGACTTGGTTATTCAAGAAGATATTTTGTAAGGATGTTGAAACACCTATGGGAACCCCAGAAAGTTGGGTCTTGGCCCAACTGACTTATTTCAGATGGAAGCAGAGCTGATTTTCACCAGTAAGGGCAGATATATTCCATTGTCTTCCCATGTATATGCATTTTCTTCATGTCCTCTTGCTGAATACTGTAGTGGCATGGATGGAGTGATGCACTTCACTCATTAGAGAGAAGTATCAATATGTTTATTGAGACACACCAGTGATTTAGCAAAGTTTGGTAATAAATCTTACAGTGGTTTTACAGCTTTCCATGACATGGTACTACACAGCAGACAAGGTCAGCCAAAACTTTTAGGGAGACTCTCCTGTTGAGCCATGAGATTCAGAAATCCCTTGCATTCCAAACTCTTTCTCAGAGAGGAATTGAAGTGCCTCTGGATCCAGACTTAGYCCCAGACATGGTTTATGTCTAAAGGATTATTTATGCATAAGCAATGCYCTATAGCGCCTAGTTAAGATTTTAAAGCTTAGCACACTGATCATTACTTAGCAAGAATCTGTTGCGAAGGAATCTCTCACCCTCAAGGAATAACCTTGAGAGGCATCCTTCCTCAAAAGGGGATTCTGGCATACAGCCCACTGCCATGCGAGAAGCACAATGGACCCTGTACTGTCCATTATTTAAGGAGGTAGATAATTGACTCATAGGTATATATGCATATCCTRTCCAGATGGTAGTTTCTTCTAAAATTGCCTTGAGCAGCACTRTCTTTAAGCGAGCATGTTGCCCAAATAAGTCCTTGGCTGTTGTGTTATCTATCTCCCCTGAGCCCACTATGAGTCAGATGCAGCCATCACAACCAGACACACCCACTATGACCAGCCCTGGGGGTCAACACTTGAGGGTTCCAGGAAAAACAGATGAGGCTGGCAGAAAGGAGAATATGTTACATTTGGTTAGGGCTGTGTTGTCCTAGAATGTCAATTATTTCTGAGAAGAGATAGCCTGGAGTGAATTACGTGATTTCTCTGCACCTTTCTTGGATGGCACTCAGATCCAAGGCTGAGCAAAAGTGAAAGAAGGGATAGATAGAGATGGGCTTGCCTGCTGAGCCATGCCTCTGCCATGGCATTCATCAGAGAAGCAGTGGCAGCCTGGAGAGACACCAATGGCAGGGGGACAGGTTATGGTAAGGGGGTATAAACCTGGTACCCTTTCAATAACCAGTTTAATTGTCTGTTTTCCAGAACAGGCTTTGAAGGGGTTAAATGGAAAGAAGGACTGCACTGGGAAATCCATGTGAAAACAGGGAATTTCTAGCTAATAATTAAACACAACGAGATTAGAAAGTCAGATCATTTAAGAGAAGAGTGAGAGAGGGGAAATAGACTGGCATACTCTTGTACTAAAGCTCCCAATGTTTGCTCATCACCCTTAGGAGCAGCATACTGAACTTCACCAAGTAAAAAATCACAGTGGTTTATCAAGCAGATCTGGTGCATTTTTTACATAATCTCACCAGCAAGACAGAAGTGCATGAGGGATAGAGCAGTCAGATAGCACAGCAACATCATCTCTGTCAGCAGCAGAGCAGGATTAACTAGAGAGGTGAAGATTTGTAGCAGGGATCACCATGAGGCTGGTACAGCATTTACTGTGAATGCAGAGCAGAAGCAATGTGGAAGCCAGCAGAATTGTTCAAAGAAGGATGTGACCAATGCTCATAGATCTCTGAAATAACAAAAAGAGAGGACAAAATGAAAGTTATGCAGGAGGCAGAGACAATTCTTGAGGTGGAGATAGCCAACATGGAGGAAAAGGCGCTAGTCTCAGGGTCAAAGAGATAGATGTTGTATTTCATTTTACAAATTACATACAAAATTTGTTATCAAGAAATGAAGTAAAGCTTTTAAATAGTATGTTTGCAAGTTCAAGCATGATCAAACACATCTTTGGTTAAAATCTAAATTACTAAAAAGGTGATTTGAAATAATCATGCAAGCAAAAGAAGGCTATTAAGTCCTTGATAGCTCTGACAAAGAGGGCAATAAGGGCATATCCAATTTGGATTACAAACAGTGAGAACCATTCTATTTTCAACTGCATTCATGCCCATGGAGTGATTTCTTTCATTGAGGGGTTGTAGCAAGTGAGATTGTAGCAGTACAGGGGACCACTCTCCAGAAAAGGCTGTTTATCTGGTGAGTATCACACCACGTTCCCATATTTCTTGTGCTTCCTCATCAATAACTTCTTGTGTAATTAACCAAACCTGGTGAGGCATGTGCTCAAATTAGACAGCTTCAAAGGCAAAAAGATCTGCTTTTGTTAGTGGTCCCTCACCAGTGATCTCTCCAGTGAAGTGAAAGCACTCAACYGCTGAGAGACAGCAGCTCAAAAGTAGTGTCATGGCTGCTCTGCCCCATATCCAAATCCACAAGCTCTTGACTTCAGCAGTGAAAGGCCACACAAACAGGCATGCTTCACACACTGCTATTTTGTGACTTTTCATTTCCTAATTCTCATTCTCCCCCAAATTCTTCTGCCTGAGCAGGGGACCCCAGGAGGCAGGCAGGCAGCATGGTCCTGCACACCAGGTTATGCTTGGCAGGGATTCTCCTTGGAGGGGATAGGGGCTCAGAAGGAAATGAATTATGTTCCAGCATTTGACTAGATTGTTGAATAGAGAGCACCTGGTTTTGCCTGCTTTTCCTCTGTCGCTGGCACATGTGCTCTCTCTTGTTTGCTGCTGAAGAAGCACCCCCAGTTTGCTGGCAGAGTTTGGCAAAGAGCTTGGTGCATTTGGGGCTCTGTATGATCTTTGAAGAGCTGATGGGCAGTGTAGTTTGGAAACTTAATGATTAGTGGAAAGATAGACAAATCAGAAGATCATCACATTTATACTCAGCTTGCCTGAAAAGGCATGCGATGATTCCCATGGGGATTTCACATAGCCATATCATCCCCTGGAGACGCTGCCCAGCAATAAAATTACATTTTATTAAATGCTTATAGCTACTTGGAGGTGAGGGAGGAAGATGAACAGCAGCAAGGTACCAGGACATTACCTGTGGCTGCAAGTAAAGGTCAGATGATTTGTCCATGTCCTGGACAGTGACATTCAGCTCTTAGCTAGTGAAGAGTCACTGTGATCTCACTGTTAGGAGCTGGCTATGTGCAATAATCCGCAGTTCTCTGGGTTTATATGGGTCCAAATCTGGCTTGCTCAGGACTCAAGCCCAGATGGAATTGCATGAACGAGACAAAAGATGAGAAGCGCTCTTTGCCACGTGGAGACGAGTATCCAGTTTATTAGGTTGAGACAGGACACTCCTGGGGTCAGCGACCACCCAGGTAGCAAAGAGGCGGAGCCTCACCTGCAGTAGGGTGTTATGCTCCAGGTGATGGGGGCAGGGAAAGARGACCGCGGCCAATGGGATAATGTTGGGGAGGGGCGAGGGGAGGGACCACCCATGGGACAGACCACCAGGCATACAGAAACCAGGGGGTTATGTGAGGGAGAAACCATGTGAGGGGAATTATACCATCCACGTGACCCAATAACATTTTTTCCCAACACCCGGTGCAACCAACTAAATAACTATTTAGTGCAATACARCAGCTATGGGACATTACAACTACAGAGGTGCAGCAGAAGCTGCTCATGCCCCTTGTTCTTCCCCCACTGATTCCTGGGCACAGCTCTCTCTCATCCAAGAGCAGCAGGCAAATGTSCAGCAGGAGCCCCTGCATGGTGAAACTGTGGCAGAGAGCCACAAGCATCTGGTTACCTTCCCTCTGCAACTCTGAATATCACAGATTAACTGATGGGGAAGACACAGAGGCTGCCCTTTGCAAGAGTCCACCTGCTCTCTAAAGGACCCCATTAGAAATTTCAGCTTTAAAATTTAATAGCTTTTTGTCACTGGAGTGACATATGTTGGGCCTCAAGAATGTCAAATCTGGCACAGCTGTAGCAGCAAGCACATTGAGTACAAAGCCAAGCTTACTCACAAGTATGTGATTTTGTTTTACATTTCCATTTCTGTTAGAAATTGCAGAAAGAGTGGGTTGTATATAGCTGTAGGGAACAAGGTCAGCACCAAGGGAATAGACATCAAATATTCAGAATCATGTGGATATGAAATGTGCCAGCTTGGGATGGAAATTTCTATTTTGGGACTATATTAGAAGTAACTCAAAGGCTTTCTGTTTCACCTCTTATGATCCACATATGCTGCCTTTCTTGACATTTTTCCTACAGTCTGGTGTCCCCTGGAGAGCTCATTGGGTTTGCTAGATGCAATAGGTCAGACCTGAAAACATATTGGGAAAGACAGGGTTTTTCCACCTTCCCCTAGAAGCAAGGAGGTRGGAATAGGAGAAGCTCTCAATTCACTTACAGAGAAGCTGTTTTCCAGCAAGGAAAGGCAAATCGTGCAAAATATTTAGTCTGACTGTTACAACAAATGTTCAAATTATTTACCTCCAACATGCTGCCTCTTTTATCTGTTCCCCTTCTGCAAATATTCATAAAACAGAGTTTTTCTGGTACAGCTATTTACAGGAAGAGAATATCAATATAACAAGCATGGAWATTCACATAGTGAGAAAACTCTACATTTACAAGCACAAGTATGTAGACCGACTCATTTATTAAGCCATGTGCAAAAATACTGTCTTGTGACTTATCTGGTCAATTTCAAAGAGCTATTGCATCTTAAGTACAGAGTGTTTGAAAGGCACTGCAAGCGAGCAGTCCAAAGAGACAAATCCATTAACATTTGYAGAATGCATGGACTAATGCACAATTTTAATGAAATGGAATTGTGAAGTTATTTTTATTGATGACATTTATGAATTAGAGTGCTTCTGCAAATCCTGTAACAGTAAAGAAAGCTGCTATGCCACATRCAGAGTTTGTAGCGATGGAAAAAATTCCTGTGTAATACTATCTGTATTTTCACTTTGTAGCAGCACCTGTGATTAAATCCTTTCCAATTGTCAACAATGTTTCTTGTCTTCCAGAAGACACAGGTTCCCTCAATCTCATAAAAGATCTGAAACCTCTGGTGTATTTTTAATGTGAAGTGTGGCTTTTTTAAAGCTTTTTTAAAAGACATTAAGGTGTCTTCACCTTAATCATTGCAATATTTTTCTATAGTAAAAATTTTAAAAATGCAAGCAGGAAAAATATTTTTAGCACTTCATCCTTGAAATGCACATTTCCTCCAAGCAGAACACACAAGGATCACTGCTGGAGAGTGATAAAGAGCTCAGAACTAAGGATGCTGTGATGGGCAAGGAGATTCTGATGGAATTTTATWTACAATTCTGCTTTCATCCCTTTATTCCTTGATGCCACCTTAATTCTCATCTGAAGTGCAAGAGCCCTGGCTAATAAGGGCTTGTAGGGAGATATTGCRGAGATAAAGCTCTAAGGTATTGCTTGTAAAAGACCAGGTTATTGGATGAAAAGTTTTCAGTTGGTTTTTGGTGGAAAATTTAGACAGAGGGTCATATAAAGTGAATATATATGAAACCTAGAAGATTTCTGCATATATATTTGAGATAGCAAATAGTATTTGGAGTACTGTCAATAGTTTTTTTTAATGCTCCAAGACAGTAAACCTGCCTATTCTTTGTGCAAACTCTCAAAAAAACCCACCTAATATAAACACTTACTTGCCAGTTAATAGCTAGTTTCCCTTTAACCAAAGCAAAACTAAATTTGACTTGGAACATATTGTGGTTTCCCTCTCTGCCCATTTTTGTCCATTAGTTTTCATGCTTCTCTCTCCTGAGCAATTGACTGTTTTTTGCAATCCTCAAATCTCTTCACTGAGAGCAAGCTTTGTGTGGGATCCCTGTTCCCTTGGCAATCAAAACACGCATTCCTTTGAGCTTCATTCAGTAGTGCATGCTGCTGTACAATATTTTTAACTGCAATAATGCTGCATTGGGATGGGGAAGAGAATTAGAAGAGAAAATGTGAGAAAACTCATGGGCTGAGATAGCAACAGATTCATAGGTAGACTGAAAGACACTCACACAAATGAAAAAAAACAAAGAATTCACTCATTACTTCCCATAGGCAGGTGTTCAGCCATCTCCAGGAATGCCAGGCTCCATTGTGTGTAGTGCTTACACAGGATTCCAAATGCCATCAGCCCAAACATCTCCCAACAGGATTCCAAATGCCATCAGCCCAAACATCCTCCAACTTCTTCTTCTTCCTCCATCTCTATATGCCGAGCACATTGTGGTATGTTGTGGAATGTCCCTTTACTGAGATGGGATCTGCTGTCCTGGCTGTGTTCTCCCAGCTTCTTATGCACCTCCAGCCTCTTCACTGGTGGGGTGGGGTGAGAGGGAGTAAAGGCCTTCAGTCACTGCTTGTCAGTGACTAAAACATCCCCATGCTATTCACACTGTTTTCAGCACAAATCCAAAACAGAGCATCATACTAACTACTTTGCAGAAAATCAAGTCTATGCAGGATAAGGATGGGAGGGAGAGGGATTTTCCAGTAGTTCAACCTTAATTGAAACTTTCTGTATGATTTTATACCCAGTGAATTATTTTTTTGCTTAATGTCTTAATTCAGGCAACACAACTGGTATGCTTCTTTTCTTCAGCAGGTCAGGTCTCAGTCCCACGGAGTTTTATCAGTGCAGCTGTATTTTAAACTTTGGGATAGCTTTGTAACTTCTGAAGAGCACAGCTAATAGGCAGCTAAGATGACTTACCRCCTTTTAGACCGAAGAATACAGAATTCCCTGAAGTCAAGCTTGTCAAAGAAATACAGATGCCCATCTCATCTGGTCTTCTTTTAGGATGATTTAGAGGCATTTTTATGTTTAGCTCAGGGACTGGAACAGTATGGAAAAAAGCCAACCTTGTATCATGTTTAGAGTGCAAGAAAACATACCATTGTGTCCCACCTGAGTCCAGATACTATTTCAGGAATATCACATTGAGCATGCTTTAATTTTTAATTGAGATTTTGAGTTTTGAGGGATCAAAGCTCTCTTATAAGTGAGGTCCCCATTACATCTATAAATAATTATTTCATCAATATTTGCTTTGCCAAAGTTTTACATGTCTCTTAATTTATTTACAATCCTCTGAAAAGTGTCTATAACCTTAAACACTTAGATCCCTGGAGTATGGTGAAAGCAAATTCAATTGGGTAGAACTAAGGCTGTTTGCCAGGGCTTTGTAGAATGGTCTACTGAGGTTATATTTTTGCTCTCCTTAGTCTGTGATTTAATTTATTCCTGGCTTGTGTAGACATCCAATATTGCAATATTGTAGCAGTGTSTAGCTCCCTGTAATAATGCAGGATCTCACAGTGCTGCCAAACTTTATGGCTCACACAATGGTGATGAGGGGYCCATATGATGGACAGAATGGAATTTCACAACCAAGGTGTCAGTCTGTGCTATCTCCAACATTTTGTTCCAGTCCCTTGTGATGTGTAGACTGGGCAGGATATGTCCTAAATTTGCTCCTTACACAGGACTGATTTTTGGAGAACACAGACTTTCAATGMCTCTCACAGCACTTCTTTCTGCTCCACCAGCAGATTGTAGCACCAGCCAGTGCCTTGGTATGGATATTTGTCTGCCAGGTGTGGGGGCTTGATGCTGTGTAAAAAATATAATGAAATATAATGAGAGACTCATGGGTCGAGGTAAGGAAAAGGAGACATCCCTCAGCAATTAYCATCATGGGCAAAATTACCTTGACTTGGGGAAAATTAAATTTTTACCAATCAAATCAAGGTAGGGTAATGAGAAGTAAAAGCAAATCTTAATATGCCTCCCTGCCAGCCCTCCCTTCTTCCYGGGCATAATTTCAGTCCTGATTTCTCTTCTTTCCCTGCAGCAGTGCAGAGAGATGGGGAATGAGGCCTGTGGTTAATTTATCGCTTTGTTTCTGCTGGGACAGGACTCCTCACACTCTTCAGCTGGTGCAGTGTGGGACCCTTCCACAGGATGTAGCTCTGCAGGGACAAACAGCTCCAGCCTGGGTTCCTCCCTCAGTGGGTCTACAGGCCCTGTCAGGAGGCTGATCCAGCATGGACTTCCTGTGGGTCACAGCCTCCTTCAAGCAACCACCTGTTTCAGCCTGGGGTCCACGATGGGCTGCAGGAGGAATTCTGCTCCCCCAGGGTCCTCTGTGGGCTGCGGAGGCACAGCTGCCTCACCATGGTCTGCACCAGCCTGCAGGAGACTCTCTCTACCTGAGCCCAGAGCACCTCCTTCACCTCCTTCTTCACCCACCTGTATGTCTCAACTCAACAGCTGAGAAAGAACTCAGGAGTTCYTTCTCCTACATATCTCACTCTGCTCTTTTACCTGCTGTTCTGCAGCAATTTTCCCCCAYCCCTTTTTAATTGTTATCCCCAGGGCACTACCACCATCACTGATGGGCTCAGCTTTGGACAGCCTTGGAGCTGGCTGGCATGGGAGAAGCCTCCAGCAGTTTCTCACAGAAGCCACCCATGTGGACCCCCTGTGGCATTCACATTCTCTGAACTGAGAGATAATTCTCTCTCCCAAGATTTTTCCTGGAGAAGCACAGAGAGAAAACAATTCTTATCTCTATTCTCTGCTCCTGTTGTTCTACACATGTAGAATGTGTTAGGAAGATAATTTACCTGAAGTGATTTATCAATTAGATTCTACTAAAGATTGTTTTAATCCCTTAACCAATCACTCAAAACTACGTCCTGACTGTCTGGAGACAGTCATGAGTTTTTCTTTAATATGTATCTTCTGTATAGTATAATATAGTATCTCTTTAATATAGTATAGTATTAATATAATATAATATAATATAATATAATATAATATAATATAATATAATATAATATAATATAATATAATATAATATAATATAATATAATATAATANATATAATATAATATAATATAATATAATATAATATAATATAATATAATATAATATAATATAATATAATATAATATAATATAATATAATATAATATATAACATAACATAACATAATATAGTTTTAATGAAGCAATTGTTCAGCCTTCTGACTCAATAGAGTCAAATACCAATCATTCCCTAGTCAGTGGCACCTGTTTCTACAAAACCCCCCCAGTACCAAAACCTTGCCATACAAACCAAATGCACCATGACAGAATGGGACACACAGTGGAACCCTCTGAATGAAAACTAGCTTTTTAAACTACAGCAATCCTACTGCTACAAAGATTTATAACATTTTTTATCACAGTTTTGGACCTTCTGGCCAATTTTTTATGTACATGATACACGGGCAATATTTCTTGTATGCCCAGCTGAAAGAAGGTTTCTCAGAATAGCCTGAAACTTGTTTGTGCACAAGAAAGAAAAATACATTGTTTTCCTTCTTCATAAGATCTGAAACAAGGAAAACAATGGATTCCACAATTCAGTAACACATTACAGTTCCAGGCAAAAGGAAYCTAGTTCTCTCTTGCTCTTCTTTTCTTACAGTATTCTTATTTCTTCCTTACTTCTAGGAAAGAAACCATGTAACATGAGACATTTAGTGATTTCCTTACAGTGTRCTRCACYTTTTTGTTTTGGTTTGGTTTTTTTTCTTTTGTCATCTTTTTTTTCTTTCTTTCTTTGAAGGCTGACKGATCTTCTTTCTTTATTCCTTCAGTGTTTCAGAGAAACAACTTCAGCAGGGTCTTTCCAGGAGTACTGTCCTGTATGTCTTTGTATACTCAGTGACATTTAGTATTTTGGTCCTATTCTCTTGCACACAATGAAGTACCAGATAAATCCTGTTCCTAAACAGTCTCTCAGAACATGCCAGACCCTGTTAGCATTATCTTATTCCAAGCCAAAAAGTGGGAAATGTTTCCRGAAAACTTGAGGAGAGTTCTTGATCTTATGGAGAGTAAAATATTAGCATCAAATCCCATTACCACTCTGTTGCTCCACATGCATTTCTTCCTGTCCCTGGTGTAGTGAATATCAAAAAGTTATAATGTAACTTGGCATGAATCTCATTGTGGACTGTCACTGCTACATCAGCTTCAATTCAGCAATGACAAATWGTCCAAAAGACCCTGGGAAACCTGACTTCTGTCTCTATGCTCTCTTACTGACTGTGATGAATTTGAATAAATACAGAGATTCCCTTTCTGTAAACTTTTCAATTAACAACTGAAATCAGACTAAATGGGGGGAAAAACCCAAACCCCTGAAGTACAAGGTGTGTATTTCCCTTCTTGACTGCAACCCTATCCTTCCATTCACATCRTTTTCTGAGCTGCAGTTTCCTAGGGGAGTAGATTAGAGACACACTGTAATATATTTATCTTGACAAAACCCATGTGAGGTCRGGAAATACCTCCTATTCTCCTGGCAGATGCAGGATTGAGATATGGAGAGACTAAATGCTTTTTCTCAGACAACAAGGAATGTGGTAGAGTGGGACAGAGATCCCTTGATTAATGCCCTTCCCAGTGAAATGCCTTTCATGGGTACCATTCGAGTAGGTAGTGAATTCTGTTTACTTCTAAAATATGTTGATGGCATAAAAATTATTTCCCTCTGTCACTCATACTGCTGAGAAAGAAAATGGATATTCATGCTGCAGGTGAACCAAGTTTGGAATGACAGTGAGCATCACCTGGAGAGCCAGGACGTTGCCATGGCATGMCTGTCAGCCTTGTTCCAGAGAGGCACTCAGGAGGGCAGATTTACAGGTATTTGGGCAAGTCAGCAAAGAATTATCTTGCCTGTGGACACAGGAAGTATTAAGACATATCCAAATTCAATTCTTAAAAACTAGTATGAAGAGAAGTGAAAAGTATCAATAGAAATACTGTGGACAGTGCACTGAAATCTGTAATTGCTGTGGTAGCTATTTGTTATTAAAGTGCCCCCACGAGTCATGTTATTTACTGRTAAAAGTAACAGTTTTGAGCTGTGGCATCAGCTCAAAATTAGGAAAATAATGGACTCTGAATTTAGGTTGCGAATACATTTATGATGAAGGATTTTCTTTTGCTACTTCAAATTCTATTTAAAAATAAAAAAGAGGCCAGTTTAGTACCTGAGGTTTTCTTCAGCATAGTTATGATGTTTACTACATTCTTTAGATAAGCTGTGAGAGGAATAGAGTGTTRTAATGGCCTGCCCAAGGCCACAAAATGAATCAGTGAATCAAGCTGGGTTAGGATTTAGGACCTTTTTGATTTCTAATCTACCRTACCATTGCCCACAGGAGCGCTGTTGTGTTTTTGGTGAGATATTGAGAACATCTTTAGATTAGCCATCATSAGTTTTTAAAACCTCTTGAAAATACTGTGCTRCACTAGCACATTAGCATTGTGGTTTTTACCATTTTTTGTAGACCTCTTGCAATAATTTTTGTAGATTAAAGGATTTTTTTWAAATTCTTTAGTATTTTTAAGTCTATGAGGAGAAATAGGAATTCATACACCCTGTCCTCCCACTAATATGAGCCAAATACAAACAATCTGAACTGTGTTTTAAGAAAAAAAAATATTACATTTGTGAAATTCAACTGTCACATTTACCAATGGACACGCAGAACAATGATGCCATGAGTCTTTATTGGTTTATAAAAGATTATTGGCATTGCAAAACCAAGGGTCTTAAGCTCTTATTGGCTACRGTTGAAGTAAGACCACTTAGTTTAGTCCAGCAAAGACACTTGGAGGTTTTGTGAAAATCACAGGATATTGGTCTCAATGCTCTTTTTTTTCTTAAAGTTGTTAGGAGGGTACTCACTTTCAGAGTGAATGTAACATTTCTGACACTTAAATTACATGCATCTATCTCATATATYGCATGTTTTTACAATGTTGAATGGTTTCAAGCCACCATTAGGCAGACATGTTGTTCTCTACTATAATGTAGTATTATGAAAAAAAATTCAAAAGCATGTTCAGCAGCACTATGCATCAAAAATATATTGTGGCAATGCCTAACACTTTCTTAGTAATAAAAACTGTAACTCTATTTTTCAATAACACTAACTTTCCAATAATTTTGGTAATAATCTCTATATTTCATGTGTTCTGTTCAGAAACATTCTTTTTTTCAACTTTTCTTTAGTCAAGAACTCCCAAAAATGAGGGGATTTTATTTTCCCTTGTTTTCTTCTACTTAGCACAGGAAAAAGGACAGAAAGGAAACAGTGAAACTGTAGATGAAGTTCTAAAACACTCACAGAATAGACACCCTGCTTTTCAAAAYCTAAAAATATCATTGCTACTTTTTCATGCTAGCCACCACATATTATTGTAATTTAAATCTTGTTTTTGATGAAAAGCTGTTTTTTCTTGATTTCAGAATTCAAGATCAGTAAATAAAAAAGCAATTAGATCAGTGATGAGGCAACAAMTACTTATTCAATCTAGAAAATAATAACTAGAGGGCRGATAAGAGGACATAGYCTCGAGCTGMACCAGGGGAGGTTTAGGTTGGACATTAGGTGGAATTTCTTCACAGAAAAGTTTGTTAAGCATYGGAATGGGCTGCCCAGGGAGGTGGCTGAGTCACCATCCCTGGAGATATTTAAGGAAAGACTAGACATARCACTCTGTGCCCTGCTCTAGTTGACGTGGTGGTGTTCAGTCGAAGGTTGGACTCAACAATGGCAGAGGCCTTTTCCCACCCAAATGAGTCTGTGATTCTGTGAACTACTGAAGGAAAAACCCAAAACACCTCTAGGAGGAATTTTAAGCCAGACCCGACTAGAGGACATTGCAGTCTTTCTCATGTTATCGATTACAGGCTCTTCTGGTGACTTTACCATGACCTGTGCAGTGGAATGGGCCATCCAGAGGGTGGGTTGTTAATCAGTGTTGAACCTTGCACTTGTTGCAGTATCTGCTGTGCAAACTCCAGCGAGAGATGTGCTCTGTCAATGGGAGAAAAAACCTTCCATAAAACTGGCAGCAGRTGCTTTTTTCCATTGCCCCACAGAGACGGAATGATCAGATCATGCCCCTGCACATCCCCTCAGAACATTTGAATTGGGTAGGGTCCAAGAATGGGCATTGCCTAAATGTTGGTGGCCCACTTCTTGCTGTTGGGTGTTGCAGCATTTCCCATAGAAAAAGCATTTCCCAGAGCAAACCAATTCTGTCTCTATTTTGAGATGCACACTGCTACCCTCTAAGCCTTATTGGATCCAAGACAGAAGGACAAAGTAAAGTCTTTCTAGCTTTACAAGGTGTCACACATGGCTGATGAATGAGATTTAGCATCCAACATCCCTCTTGTGTTTGATCTACTGCAGGTACAGCCCAGCTAGCTGATCCATCATTTTCTGAGTCATAAGTGGTTGTTGGCTCATGCAGCTCGTGCTTGAACGAAGGTTTCCCAGTGAGTGGTGACACTTGCTGAGCTCATGTCTGGGGAGATGCCGAAGGCAACAGTCTGAGACTGACATTTAATAAGGAGCTGCAAATCACAGGTGAGGGAAGACCACCCGTTTATGTGATCTGTCACTGAAAATGCTCTGTTTACCATTGAAGGCTGAAGGTGCTCTTTTTTTCATCTCAGTTTTAAAGAAAAAGGGTTATTTTCTGTTCCTCTCTAACAGGGGGTTTGTCCTGCTATATATAAGGTAAAAAGCCACTCTTTTTCTTTTGTTTTCACTGTTCCATTGTCTTATGATGATATTCAATAATAGAGGCTACCAGGAGCTTTTTTAATACAAGCTCTGCTTTGATTTATAGCCCAAGAACATGTCCATAGGCAGCTGAGGGTAGGTCAATCTGTAAGCACAGCAATTCTGGAGGAAAAAAGCAACATGAGTAACTTGAGAAGGCTGAAATCTTTTTGATACTAACATAATTGACATCACCTCAGAAAGAGAAAATGGAAACATTTTGCACAACCTATTTTGGGAAATCTGTCCTTTCCCTCCCTCCATGCTCACACTAGGTTTATTTTTAAATCTGCAGGCACAGTAGTGCAATTTTCATCACTGTGATAGTCAGTGGCTGTGGAATGGCAATTTACATCACACTGGTATTTTGTCAGAAGCAAACACAAGTCTCCTTTACAAGGAACTTGCTCAATTAGCAAGCTCATATTTAATAACTTCTCTGCCTATATTAACTGGTGTATTTAAGATTTAATGCAATTTCTGTTGCAGTACAACCTATGTATAGTSATTTAATTTACAACCAGTCTGGATACATAAATTACAGAAATCTTAGAGGCACTAATTTTCAACTGCAAACATCATGTTTAGGAGAGCATATTAAGGGCTTTCTTTTAAAGCAGATCTCAGAAACRACAAGGTGCATGCAAAGATTCAACAGGAGTTGTGCCTTCAGTGATAATTTTATTTCCTCTATTCTTTACAATTTCACTGTAAAGCCTAATATAACAGACACATTTCTCTCTTACAACCTTGAGATGAAAAAGGGATTCTGACCTCTGAGGTCGTCCCTGTGTGATCCAGACTAATAGAGGGAGGCCATTACCATGGATACTTGATCCTTGGTGATTGGGGAAGGAGAACAGCAGTCAACAGCCACATTTAAAGCTAATTTTAAAGGAATGTGGAAACCAAGGAAATSTTCTGCAAGTAAGGATTCACTACTTTTGAGCATTTTCTCCACCTTTTTATGCTAAGCAAGGGGAGGAGATGCCAAGAAAGCTTGCTGACCTATGCACCAGGCTCCCAAGYTACAAGGAAAGTGTCCTGGCAGGTGTTTGTTTGTAGTGTCCCTGTTCAGCCTAATGAGCATCATCACTGGCACATCAGTATCCAGCAYATCAGCACAACCAGGTGAAAGTCAGCCAGAGGAAAGCAGCCAGTGCCAAGCTCCACTCAGGCACCATCGCTGTAACAGGAACAGAGCAAAACTGAATGAATCAGCCTGAAGYAGATGCAAAACTGTGTGGGAAATCAAATCCATTTTTCAAAACAATTTTTCTCTGCCATGTTGCCTTCACTCACCAATCACAACGACTTTSTTATTCTAGGTTTAAACCTTCACTCTTTATACTGCATTTATTTTTTAAAAAACAACAAACTAAAAGAACAACAACAACAAAAAACCCAAACAAAACCACTGAAAAAATCTACCCCCCCCCAACTGTTCTATAGTATTACATAAAATCTTTGTGGAAAACAGTAGTGTGTTCCATCACCTCCCTCCCTTCCCTTTGTGGTAGGACAACAGACATGGGTTGTTAGTTCTATTCATGTAGCAAAATATCATGAGAACCTTAAGAGTTTACAAGTGATCTGTAACCATCTGCAGCCACCACTGTGTAAAAAAATTGCCTGTGTTCTAGCAATACTGACATTGTCTCACACAAGATCACCAATATTTTTATCTGTTAAATGTGTATTTAAGAAAGTGGAGGCAGAGAGAAGGCAAACCTTTTAAAATGAGTACATGTAAGGAGACTAATGATGATGAAAAGTTACTTCCAAGWTTTGTTTGATGTGAGAGTGTGGTGCTCTGCTTGCTACTGAGATAAAAGTAAGATGATCATCTGGGTAAAAATGTATGTGAAAAATGTATGAAGGTCTTACATTAAATTAGTGAACTACACCAAAGTACAGAAACAGCACCTTCAGGATACTATCAAAGTCAGTAGGGAGGATTTAAATCAAGGCCAAAAGGATCCATATCTCTGCTGCCTTCATCTTTCACCCTGCCATCAAAARAGGACACCCTGTGGTTCACTTTCAAGGGAAACACACAGCAATGTTGTGCATTTTGTTACTTTTTTGTTCCTTTACAGTAACATTAAAAATAATGTTTATCATAAAGAATGAAGCTGGAAGTCCTGAGTGACACTTTGAATAGGATTGTTAATTGYAAATAGTGGACCAAATTCTTATTTACTATTGAGCATTTACTAATGCTCTAGCAATACAAAGGGGTTGGCATCTTGGTTTGCTGTTGTGCATTTGCTRTCACTTTCATCCTCTGCTTTCCATAGGGAGAAACTCCTTGGAATGAACAGTAGGGGTCCTAATCTACTTTCCAACAATGAGTGGTTCTTGAATTGAACATGCCATTAAAAAATCTCACTTGTAATAAACAACATTTAAAACCTCTGAGTCTCAACYTCCACATGTGCACACACAAAAAAGMCCCCAAAGCCAGCCTTGAAAATAAGGGAGATTAACTTCAAAGTTAAGCTAAATACTAAAAGTTCAAACTAATATTGATTGTTTAAATAAAGACACTTTGGCAGTGTKGAGCGGAAATGTTCCTGAATTGTTACTTCTTTCAGGGTTACATTTTGGTGGGGTTTGGACATTTTGGGAGTTTTGTTTTGCTTATTTGTTTGCCCATGGGAAAAGAATGTGTACATGCTTGCATAGAATTATACAAATCACTCAATTTTCATTWAAAAAATCCCAACCACTGAACATCTGAGGGTATTCTAAAGCCAAAGATGAGGTCTGCTGCAGTGTGCTTTTGCAGCTTCCTCTGTGTAGACCAGCAGTGTAGCTTTCAATCCAGAATAGAGCTCTCTCTTCCCAGCTTGCCAATGATCCTTAGGCCATGCCACCTATTATTCTCATTACTGATGAAATAACAAGTGCATATAACCAAGAATTTATCAAAGATGTAACATGCACCAGCATCATGAGAGCACGTACAACATCACTTGCCTCCTTTTCCTGTTTCTGTGTGGTGTAGATGAGGTCTATAGATAGAGTTTGCTATTTTGCAACATAGTGTCTGAAATTAATTAAAGGTTTGGCACTTTTCATGTGTTATGCAGATATATTTCCCCTGTTACTACATTCTTCACCACACATTAGGTGTTAGAATGCACAGCACATTGCAGGCGAGATGGATGTTGTTTCTACAAGAATAAAAACTGTGAAATGGAGATTTTTTTAATGATTTAGAACAAAGCATATTTTTGGATCATACAGCCAATCTATGAGACTCTCTTAAGAATAAAAAAAGCAACAAGTTATGCCTTATTTTTCTACTTATGCTGTAATGATTTAAATTTCCCAAAGCATATGGTGAGAATCAGAATTATCCCTTCTCCACCTACTACTCACAATTTCTTGCCTACTGATTTCAGCACCTAATCTATGGTGCTAAAACCAATTAGTGATACATCAAAGGTTTTTGCAGTTGTAAGTTTTGGACCACTACAGAACATTAGCACATGAGCTTCTCATTATAGGCAAAGATATATGTGATCTTTGATCATGTGATAAAAGATGCATTCAAAATATGTTTTCTTTGGCAAACTCACAATCTCCTAATTGAGGAAAAAAAGCTAATTATATAGTTCTTTGAAAGGCTGGAATCTGYTGGAATAAGGATTGTACACAAAAAMCAARTTGTAAATGAGAAAGGCTAATTTCACTTTTTTCTTTTTCTGAAATTTTTKSYTTCMAAAGTCGTAGAAGGTTGGTTTTCACAAATCATATTCTCTGGGGAGTGGATTGAGGTTTCAAGGGTGTTTCTGGATTAATACTCTGACGAAATCTCAGTCCRACAAATATGCTTAGCTTTTGGCACAGAGCAGCCTCATCCAAGTCAACGAAACTATGTCATGCCTGCTAAAATTAAGCGTCAAAGAATAAATTAATAAATGCCATGTTCTCCTGGTTGCTGGCTCCCAGTATGCCTCTCCTGTTTGAATGAAGTGTGTGGACCCAAAGCAAGTGATGAAATCAATGGTGAAGCAGCACATTGCTTTAGAGCTCAGACTACTTGACAGGCTATTCATTTTCTCCTGCCATTCCCCATCCCTCCACAAAGTCCTCTAATTGTCAGATTTGAAAATAACAAATGGAACCTTGCCATTTGATATTAGATTCCCAGGAACACTTATTTATAGTTCTTTTCTTCCCCAGCGAGGTATTTTTCCATCCTTTGGAAWCTGTGCCCAAGCTTGGCACATATCAGCCTGTGTTACGTTTGGCAGAGCATCAGAAGAGGAATAAAAACTGCTTGGAGCTAGAGGGAGGATGGGATGGACTGGGCACATTTAGTGTGAGCTCTGGCAACCACACTCCAAAGTARGCTGAGAGGGATGGGGAGGCTGACAGGTCTGACCTTTGCTTCTTCCCTTTGCTTTGAACAAATTGGGTTTGTCTTAAGACATAAATAACCAAAAAAGGGGAAGGGAGAGAAAGGGAGGGACAAGTGAGAGGAGGAAGGGGAAGGAAAGAGAGGAGAGAGGGAGGGAGGCAGAGATGAGGAGACAATCTTCTTTCCTTTTGTCCATGAAATTTCTTAGTCTCAGACCAAGCTACTTAGATTGGCCACTGAGATAAGCATTTCAATTTCATGGTAATGGAATCACACTGGAATTTCCAGTATAAGTAAAGCAATATCCAACATGAAAGGATTCAGAGCAGAAAACAGAAGCACTTTTGCTACAACTGTAACACTTTGATGCAAGAATTACGGAAATTTTTTGGACAATGTTTCACTCTTGAGAAAAGTTTTCTAAACACTATTTGTGGGAGGTTACTCCCTATACTTTAGCTTTTTGGGACGGACAGTGCAGAGACTTCTCTGAACAGGTCAACTTGGATTCTCATTTTTAAAATTCCTCGTTTCACTGAGGAAGGGACAACACCAGAAAAAAAAAAGGATCAATTTTAAATGTACTGAAACTTTTTCTTAGGTCGTGCTCTCATAAGGTTAATTCCCTTTTTCAGGTTTCAAATATAATAGTACTTTTGAAAGTAGTCTTTGGGATACCACAACTTTGGGTCTTTCACAAAGCCTTTGGGTATTTGGCAACTCCTTTTCCTAACTACATCTCCCACACTTACACTAATTAGCAACACAGGATACCTTTCACATGGTCTAATTTATCCACTAGGATTCTTCTGGTCGCAGTAATTTCCAGAAAAGACTCTCCCTGATATAATGAGGGTCACTACACTTAGAACATCACTGGTGTATGCTGGTGAAGACTGCAAGTGAGTCAATATTGGGATTTTTTTCTGGATTTTTTCTTCCTATCTATTGAAACCCCATCATATGACTTCTGAAATATCTGCACTAAAGCACAATTAAATAATCTAATCTTTTCTTCCATCTCTAGTCCTGAATGGCAGAAAATAAATCTAATTCAAAAATTATTTCTATGGTTCAGACGCAGACACACAGATTTTTATATTCCTCCTCCTTTTTCAAGACACCCACTTCCTTAAGATTTCATTTTCTCTCCATGCAATAAAAAAAATGAAATAACATAGTGGTTATTTTTTAAATTTAACTCCTTTTGTTCTTAGTGTGCTTATATGACTTGACAGTGAATAACAGCACATGCCAAGAAAACAATTACATAGCACCTCTGTATTGATTTGCCTAATTATATCTCTTTACTCAAAGCAAAGTTGTTTGCTTTGACATGGCTGGCAAACCAGAGTGGTTTGTGCACTTGTTTTACCGTTCACTTCTATGTAGAGAATTATGTCTTAGATGAGAGCAGGCTGAAGGGTATCCACAGAACACACATGTATGATCCTCATATGGAGAAAGGCGTCCTCTTGGAGTAGATTCTACAAACTGAACTGAACAGCCTGGAACTTGGCTGTAAACCTAGACAGCCAAGTGCAGCTGAGCACCCAAGGAGCAGCATGCTTGCTGGCTGGCTGTAGCTGAGGAAAAGGTAAAAAGCAATACAGCACTTCCCTTTACAGAAGAGAACTGGAATCCAAATCTCTTTCAACCCTGAGACACCGCCCTAATCACTCTGCTATAAAATGCATGTTTGGTTTTCTACTGTTGAAGAAGGCTAGTTGCCATCACCAATGTATGAGGCGAGACCATTTTGGCACCTATAAATCTCCAGTGGGGCAAATGAGCAGAACAGTTGCATATCCAGTGCAAGCAGAGCATCCTGATCCATGAGGGAAAATTACACAGCAGACAGGGATCCTACCAGAGCACAGTAGGGTAGTCTCCCATCCAAAGGGAACCATGACTTCCAGCTCTGTTTATTAAAAAGAAAGCTTTCCAGTAGAGAATTTGCTGTGTGGGGCAGGGTGGAGGGAGCGTGTGACAGATGAGTGTGGGCACTGCGGCCAAGGCTGCGCCTCTCGGGTGAATGACCCTGGGTGGTACCTTTGAGACAAACAAAGGCAATTTACATCTAGTTCTTGGATTTACAACTCCAAAAAGGCCAAGAGGCAAAAAAAACCACTCCCAGGAATCTTACCTGTTACTGTCAGCTGGAATTTTCAAAGCCACAGTGAAAAGCAGTAACAGATCAGGATGCTCAGGTATTCCCGTTTTTCCYTCAGTCACTCTCCACTGCCCAGTCGCAGTTCATGCTTCTGACTCATGGGATGTGGCTGCTGTTTGCCTGGGGACCTTTTAGGATGAGATGACCCAACACAGCAGATAGTAGTTACACTACCGTGTTATTTAACTTCTTTACTTGGCAAATAGTGTGATGTTGCTGTCAGATGAATTCCTTGCCATGAAAACAACTAAGAAATGGAATCTTAAAGGCTCGAAATCACTTCTAAATTGAAGTGTTTGTCTCTTTTCAAACCATCTGCCTCATATATTCAGTTTCTGTTTGCTCAGTCTTATAGGAGGAAAAGGAAGGAGAGAAATTCAATGACATGAACCACTCATACCACTGTGATGAGGCAGTGTTTAACCAGATCATAAATTTGAATGCAGCATAGCTGCACTGAAGTTCATTATAAAACTATAGTTTGCAAACTTGGAACGTATCCAAGCTAGCCTTATGTCCTCACGTGAGAAATTGAAAGAAAACTGTAACACACACACACACATCTCCAAAAAGGATGTTTTTCACACAAAACATATTCTAAATATATCTTGTTGATACTGGTTAAACATAAAACATTAAATTTTGAAAGGACTGTGGTGTTATTTATTACATCACTTAATTTCTAACAGATTTCTAACACAGCACCTTCCTGCTAATAGGATATACTTATATATAGATTTCCTCCTCCTGTACAAATTGCCTCTTTGCATTCCATTGGTTTTCATATGATAACAATTGTCTTTATTTGGATCTTATACATTACTTYTTCCTGGTTTAATGACAGAGACTTTGTAGGCAGATATTGAATATTAATTAGTTTTCACTAAATAAATGTGGGGAAAACAGGCTAAATATATTCAAATCATAACCATGGCAAATCCATAATCTTGGCAGCTAAAATTAAAGATAACTCTAAACTCAACAGAAACAAAAAAAACCCCTTGAAGTTTGGTTACATTGAAAGGAGATTTACACTTGTGCAAAAGAGAAGACATAAGCCAAGCTTATTATTTCAGGTAACAATGCATTCAGCCCAGTTACAAGCACAGATCTGTTCATTTTCATAGAGAGTATCACAGCACATTTTTTTCAAACTCTAACCTTCTTTCTATGATGCCATACCAAGACTTTTGTTTTGTTTGCTTTTTGAATCAGGTGCWGATGGGCCTATTTAGAGTCAATCATGTCCACAGAAAAATCTAGAAACACCCCATGTTTTTTGCAGCTCGGGAGACTGTTTGACCTGTCATTTGGAGATCCCACCTGGAATACCAGCTGAGGATAAATCTCCTCAGTGTGCTTTCTGTGGCACTCTGGCTCAGCCAGGACCACGGGCAGAGCCAGGCTTGCAGCAATGTCACCCAGAGTGAGACCATGGGGGCATCAAAGGGATGCTGGCCACCTCAGCCCCGTGCTGGGACCTGAACTCACTTGTCCTTATTCTCCTCCCTCACAGATTAGACACCACTGWCATTCCCCTCTSTAGGAGGAGTTRTTTGTGATTTCCCCTGGTGTAAGAKAGCCATCAGTCCCTATGCCTGCTGTGGCAAGGACAATTTGTTATGATGGACATTTCAATGCTCTCAGCAATGTTTCTCAGAATTTTCCAGGGTGCCTTTAAAATAGGATGCAGCTAGGCTTTCCACCAGCACATAGAAGCTTTATTTAATAAAGCTGAACAAATTAATTACAGACAGAACAAAGAAAAACAAGAAAATTTTATATGTATTAACATCTTCCCCTGATCCCAAGTTTCCCCACATTTACTCTTATTTAAAATTCCTCAATATGTGGTTTCTGTAAAAATACCAGCCTGTAATTTGCACAGGCAAGACTTGTTCTATTTTTTTATTATTAKTCTTATTATTTTTCTTTACAATTTACTATCTATGTGGTGGGTCTGATCCTTGAAATCACATGGCAGTCCCTCTGCTYGGGACTCCCTGACTTGCAGGAGGGCTTTCAGATCATCACAGAACAATGTTGCCACCCATGTTTATATAAATAGACGTTCTCACATTTTTTGTGCCACTTCTTCAGTGAACATATTTAGAGAAAAAGTCATGCCTTTAAATGGTTTTCATTAAAACAATAAGATACTAGGAGAAGGTTACAAATGTTTTGGTTTTATTTCAGGCATATTGCAAACCATAAGGTTACAAGATTGTTTTCATAAAACAGTAAGATACTAGGAGAAGGTTACAAGTGTTGCTAATGAGGGGAAAAAATATCCAGTGGAAAAAGGTAGGAATGATTTACCAAAATTTACAGAATTCCTCCAGAAGTCGTAGAGATTTGAGAGAACTCAAATGGCCCACTTCAGCTTATAAAAACCATCTTTTTCCCTTTTCCTTTCCCAGCTTGCCAAGGAGGCTCCAGCATCGCGTGTGGGTCGCTCAGAGGCTGCAGGTCTTGTGAAAGCCATGGCTCAGTGAGGAGCAGGGACCTCTGGAGCRGCAGCTCCCACCCTTGGCAGCTGGGGGCATTCGGAGGGGAAGAGCCCTGCGGCTGCAGCCCAGCTTTGGTTCGGTGGGAAGCGCTGAGCCCGGAGAGAGGGGGCAGAGGATGAGCCCTGGCCGCCAGACGAGGACGCACCGAGCGCTGGAGGAGAAGGATGCTCTGGAAATCGCTTCTTCCCCCAGCTGCAGCCGCAAGCAGCCTGCAATCAAGCCCGGAGCTGTTCACCTTGTGTGCCTGCTTTGGCTGGCTCCTGCCGCGCTCCAGCCGCGGCTCCGGTGCCTTGGGACGGCTCCCGGGATCGGGCTCCGCTCGCCCGCACCGCTAGAGGGCTGGGGCTGGCGCCGGAAAACGGGGAAAAGCCGTGAAATTCCTCTCCTGGCTTTCACCTACATGCATACCGGCATAACGCGAGACTTTAGAGGCACTGCTAGGTTTTCTTCTATTTGATATAAATTTGCCCGAGTATTTTTCTCACTATAGTCGGCATATCAACCCCGTATAGATGCACACCCGAATTCTGGGGAGAGATCTCTGCATCTTCAAAGAGACTCATCAGACACAACCCATGCCCATAGAGGTCTTGCATCCATAATTATCACTGGRATTTTGGAATTTTAGAAGCAGAGATTTTGTGGGTTTATCGTTCCTGCTACACTTTATAAGATTTAGAAGTCTTGCTTAACTTGGTTTACTTCTGGAAAAAGAAAAAAATCTGATATAAAAATAACCATAATCAGACACTAATTATCCTACTGCATGTGCACAGAACCACAAGGACCATGAGTTCACCCTCCTCATTTAAATTTGGCGTTAATATTGCCAAACACATGTACCTGTGATTGTATGGTTGTACCTGTCTCACACGTTAACCATCTAAGCTAGGGCTTCAGTCCCATTGTTCAAAAACCACAAGGTTTCTTCTCCTGAAATATCTCTACACTCAAAATAGAAGTGACCATTATCAAATAGGTAAAAAAAAAAAAAAGCAAAAATATTTAAATCTCTTAATACATATACTAAGGGACTCTTTTCTTCATACAGCAGTTAGGGAGCTAGTGCTGCTACAGCATCATTCCAATTCAAAGAAACACCATGTATTATAAGGATGAATTCTAATGAAGGATGAAAGTGACAAAAGCAATACTGGGAAGTTAAGGGCTTAGATCAAAAACCAAAGCAAGCTAAAATCTATTTGTGACTGCCTTTTTGACCACAGCTTCTCTCAAGTATTTATTTCTGTGTCCTTCACACTCAGTCTCCTCCAGTCCCTGCTGCTACAATTCTACTCTCTTTTATCCCAAGCCCAGTTGGGACCTGGAAACCACCCAAGCTGTTCATCCTAGGCTGTCTGCTCAAGCACTGGCAGCCTCTGTCTTCTCCCTTCACCCTAATTTTCTAGCATGTTAATATGGCTTCATAGCCACTTCTACCATATAGAGGGGCAGCCACCAAGTCCCTCTCAGGCTTAGATCTGGTCAGCTCATAAAYCTTCTCGGCCCCAAAGTCACAGTGCTCAGAGTCCTAGCAAACCTTTCAGTCGTCAGCTCTTTGTGGCTTTCTCAAAATCCCCATATCAATAGGTCTTGTGTACCTTTTCCCTCCAAATCTTTCAAAACAGGTTATTGGAAACTTCTCCTCCCCCAACATCCACCTCCCCCGAGCCYAGAATTGTGTTTCTTTTCTCCTTTTCTACCTTGTCCTGCTGTGGTGACATCATTTTACTGTCTAAATCCTGGGTACCAATGGAAGAGACCTAGACTGTGCAAAAAAAACCCCTCCTCCCAGTCCTGTCTCTAATCATTAAGAGTTGGGGGCTGAAAATGAAAAATGACTTCCAGATTTTTTCAAACTTTATTGAAGATGAACAGATTTTTAATAGAATGGCGAAGTGTACAAGACTAACAAATATCTTGCGAAAAGAGCACAGAAGGTCTCTGCTTCTCAAAAGGAAATACAGAAGATTTTAATGAGGAAAAATGATCCTTGTTTTTGCCTTGTTTTTGGAAAGGCTAATCAATCTGGCCTATTATTTCTAATTAGACMAGCCAACTTAGTAAGAAACAATCCAATCAGTTTTGCCAGAAACATAGACTTGTAAGGGTATGCATGCATGCTTGGGCAATAGTCTGCTCAGAGATGGGCATTTTTTTGTACACTGCTTCTGATGTTCAGGCTCTGCCTTGCCATCTCCCTTTCTGTCCTTACTCTTCCACTGCATCAGTTTTGCTTTGCTGTTTTCTTTCCCTCTTCCTCAAACAGGTTATTTCATGACACAGGTGACTGTCTGCCAGTCCTGTCAGGCATTCTCACTTTCTCCTTTCAAACTGCTACTCTTCTTTCACYTTCCCGTCCAATGCAGGTTCCTATGGCTCCTGGTTTTGTAGCCCCTCTTCCCTTTCCTCAAAGGACACAAGCAACCACGATTTTCCCAAAACAGAGTATCCTGCACAGAACTGTAGCAGTCCAGCAGACTGAGGAAGTTGGATTGTGAGCTCTTGAGGACAAGGACTATACTTATGTTTCTCAGATATATTGAAATTACTTTTCCACTTACATAAKGGTTAATAAAATGAGCAGTGGTGTCAGTATACCTTCCCTTTGCTCCCTTTTCTGAAAGCTATTGTTGCTTATATTACATTGCTAACATCGACTTTACAGCATCTTTCCTGTCTTTATTGGATTGAGACTCATGACTTTTTCAACACCATTCATATAAATGTTGTTGTAAAATCAGAAGAATAAAAACTCTTCAGTTCCATGAAGGAGATACAGTGCGCAAAGCACTTTTATTCCAGTCATATTGATTTCAATTACTTCTGTAACAAGACTGTTGCCTGACATATAATACAGCCAAAATGAGAATTTAGAGTTCACTTGCAACATTTTGGCTCTCTTTTGCTTGTATAAATAACTATTTAGGTAAGTTTGCTAAGTTTTAACACATATAGATGGTGATCTAATGCAGGACATACAGACTAGATGAGGTTTCATAATAAATTAGATATTATAAGACATTGTCAGCATTACTAAATTAGAGATACATGTATCTTGTGTAGACACACATACAGAAAACACTGTTTGTGGAAGTGAAAGACATGYAGTGGTTGGATCCAGACTTCATTTTTGGATAGTTTGGATAGCTCCTATTTACRACTTGAAAAGAAGACTTTCTGAAAAGGGCTTGTGATTAAGGGAATTTTATTTTCTGATTTTTATGTAGATCTTCCCTCCTCTCTTAGTTCTTTGTAATCCACTGATTTGATATTTGTCTTAATTCTCATCATGATTCTTAAGTATGAGAATTAGCAAGTTACAAGTTGTATTTCCCTGCCAGAAGAAAAATTGCCTAAAAATTGCCTTGTCTCCTAAATTTCCTACAGGTCATGAAATCTTCCCAAGGAAAATGCTACATACTTTTATATTTTGTWATAGGCAGGGTTCTGTTCACTCTTGCAAAATGGAATTTAAGAAGTTTTCTCCTTGTAGAAGGTTATCACCTTCTAAAAAAATTAAAATTAAAAAATAGAGTTTGCAATATGCCTGAAACCGTAACATAAACAATTGGTAAATTCCATTTTTTGCACCCACTGATGWTTAATTAATGTCAGACTTCTCTAATGTCAGTAATGGCAGGCTTAGCAAGACATACGCAATTCRTGTACTGATTCTATTAAAAGCTTCCCACACTTGATAACTGATGAAGTGCCCCTATCTCTGTTGCCAAAACTTTCACCTTTCTACTTCCTCCAGCAGCTCATGAGAAGCTAACTTTTTAATACAGATTTTTAAAATACAATGAAGCATAAGTTGAATGTAATATGAAAATTCCAAACACAGGAAATATTGTGCTATGCCATTATTTGTAAATTTTATATAGTAGAAATTTCCATTCTCATTGATTTGCAACTTAGCTGAAAGTGAAAGAAAAAAATACAGATTGAAGGCTCAGCTTGCTGCAGAGCACATAACTATTTTTGTCTATCAAATAAAATGTCTTCATAGGCTTGTTGCTAGCATCAAAAGAGAAAGGAGCAATAAATAGTAGGAACTGGTCAAAAATTGGGATCAGCAGACAGAATAAACAGAATTAGTAGGGTTTGTGACACTGTACCCCATAAGATCCTCACAGTTTATGCTGGATGAGCAGACAGTGAGGTGATGAATGGCAGAACATGTGAGCCCAGAGAGTGGTGATCAGTGACATGAAGTCTTGCCAGAGGCCAGTAGCTAGCAGTGTATGCCTGGGATCCAGTCCCAGTCAACTCCTTCATTACTGATCTGGATGATGGGGCAGAGCATTCCCTCAGCATAGGGGGGCTGATGACACGAAGCTAGGAGGAGTTGCTGGTGCACCAGAGCTGTGCCCTGGTCCAGAAGGACCTCAACAGGCTGGAGAAATGTGCTGCCAGAAACCTCATGAAACTCAACAAGGGGAAGTGCAGAGTCCTACACCTGGGAGGAGCAGTCCCAGTCATCACCAGTTCATGCTGGGGACCACCTGCCTGGGAAGCAGCTTGGCACACAAGGACCTGGAAGCTCTGGTGAAACCAAAGCTGAACATGACAAAGACCAATGCATGGCTGCTTCAGAAAGAGTGTTACCAGCTGGCAAGTGGGCTGTCTTCCCCTCTGTTCAGCGCTGGAGAGGACACATTTGGAGTACTTGGTCCAGTTCTGGTCTTCCCAGTACATGAAAGACATGGACATGCTGAAGGGTGTCCAGCAAAGGCCACAAGGATGATGAAGGGACAKGACTATTTCTCCCATGAGGGAAGGCTGAGAGCTGGGGCTTAACAGCCTGGAGGAGAGAAGGCTCAGGGAGAAATAGTCAATGCATACAAGCACATGAAGGGAGGGTGCAGAGGAGATAGAGCCAGGCTCTTTCCAGTGGTGCTCAGTGACAGAACAAAAGGCACTATCTGAAACAAAGCATGTTCCCTCTTAATATCAGGAAACTTTTTTTTTTACTGTGAGGGTGAGCAAGCATTGGCCCAAGTTGTCCAGGGAGGTTGTGAATCCTCCTTCCTTTGACATCTTTGAAATCCATTGGTATGCAGTGCTGAGCAACTTGCTTCAAGTGGCCCTGCCTGAGAAGGTGTTTGGACCACATGACCTCCAGAGAGCCCCTTCAGCCTTGGCCTTTCTGTGATCCTTTGAGTCTCTGAAAATTTCAAATCCTAAAGCTGATTTAATACAATGATAAGTACATAAAACAGAGGATAAAAGTACCTGCTACTGGTGTTGACTATAATACCTGTTCCTTAGTAGCAGGGTTATTACTGTCTTAATTTGAAATGTATCTTGCATTTCTGCTATTGCATTGTATTTTGGATCTTCAGACAATTACTGTAAATCAGTATATTTGTTTGTTTGTCTCCTTTAAATCTCTATGATCCGTGAAGGCTATGTAGACAATGTATTTTCCTTGTCTGAATGGCTTCAAAAGGGAAAAATATTGGTTTCTATTTTTTCTTACCCCAGATTTACAGGGTTGGTCTCTAGAGAGGTAACTGCAACAAGTGAGAGTGGCACTTAAAGAACTGAGTCTTTCTGACAAAGTTTCAGAAAAGCCAACCCAAAGATTAAAAAATACTCTGGCAGCTTGAGAGACAAACCAGCTGGCAGGCAATGTAGAAAAATTAAAATATTCCCATTCTTAATAATCGAAGTAGGAAATCCACTGAGGAAAACCCATGTTCCTTTTCATTTTTCTTTTMTACTTGGATCATCAGTTTTCATGATCTCTGGGTGAGGTAACAGGCTGTCATGACTATTGTCAGGAGACAGAGCTATAACACAACATATTAGAAATTCTAGAATAGGWCTGCAGTGTCAAAGCAGACAGGCCCCAGTAAATCCCTTAAGCTGTGCTAGAACAGGCAAGCACACACAAGCAGCAGTGCATGAGGCTCATGTGGTTCTGAAATTGCACTTCTGATCTTACAGGCTTATCAAGAAGTGCCTAACAATTCATCCTCTTACTTTCAAATGGATTTTCATCCTGCAGCTATGATGGGTCCATGAGAGGATTTAGACATGCCATCTTTTTTTTTAACATAAAGAAAATGGCTGTTCATAAACAGAAAATTTTAGGTTCATTCTTTCACTTAAAATTTATTCAGTATGCAAAATAATTTTAACAATACTTTGCAGTAACTGTCTATCAGTCCTATGACTGTACACTAGAAAATTTTACATAGATGTTTTTCATTATAAATTTTAGGCTACTGAGTTTTGCAAACCTAGTCTAGTCTAAAATTTTAGTCTATTATWGACTATTATTGCAAACCTAGTCTAGTCTAAAATTTTAGTCTATTATTGACTTATTCAAACATATATGCACATAAGCCTATGGAAATCAAGTATCCAGACAGACTTTTTAGATAATTTGCCTTGTTCATCTTTAAATTTCTTCATAACAAAGATGGCTGTCAGAGAACTCCCTGAAAAATTGTAAAGACTGGAACTCATTTTTATTAAGTGCCATTTAGGCAGTTCCAGTGTCACTTAGCAGTTTGGTGGAACTTTGCAACATATAAATTGTCCTTCAAATGCCTCATGCTGGTGCAGATTCCATGTGAAATGACTCATGTGAGATCAAGACCCGGGGACAAGAACAGGCCACAAGATGGGCAGTACAGACCTAAGAGACAGCTCTGCTGCTCTGTGTCTATATCTTACTCAATATGTAAGAAGGTGGTGATGACAATCAGTCCCCACATGATCCTTTTCATAATAACTGTGGCCTCACATCCTTTTGCCAAACCAGGAACTGCCCTGTGAGCAGAGAGCAGACAGAAACTCCAGATTTCTTGCAGTTCAGGTGTGCCAAACCAGGAAGCAGAATAAAAATGTTTTGCTTTTTCCAGTGTCTTGCAGTCTTAGCCAGGTGTGAAGCCTTAGCCTTCYACAGATTTACTGCTGGGTTTTCAGAAACATTTGTACACAAATTCAGAGAGCCACAGTCCCAGATTTGGCTTGTGCTACCAACAACCTAGTGCTTGCTTCCAAGATGAGGTTTGGACATTGTGGGGAAATTTTAAAAAAAACTAAGAGGATGCTTTAATAGTCCTAACCATGTGGTTTTATACTTTGCATTAATTACCTACTCTTTCAGAGCACCCAGACATWTTGACTCTAAGGTTGCTCAACTTTTTCTAAGTGCATGAAGAATCTTAGTTCCTTCATGAGTTGCTCAGGGTGGAATATTTATCCACCTTACACTCTACCTTACCATAAATCACGGTAATGGTTGTGGAAATAGTCCCTGCAGGGTGCCTTGAGGTGTAGCTGACTCATGACAGAACATTACTTTGAAGTTTTACAGTTGTATTTTATTTTTCAGGGAGTAAACAGAGCAACTGCAGGAGTAATAACACTTCTGAAAAGTAGTCCAATAACAAGGGCCAAATGCATGTGATGTGCAAATAAAACAAGAAATTAAAAAACTGGCTTGTAACTTCTGGGTATATCTTGTTGCCATGGTGCCCCTGGAAACCTCTTCCTATCTGCTATCTGCCTAGTTTTCCCAGTAMCATTAATTGCTCAGGCCTTAGGAAACCAGATTTGTCACTCAGAGTTGGGCTGTGGGTTACACAAATGATGATGTGGTGTGCTCTGCATTCTAAATGGGGGCCTGCTTCATTTATAATTCACTAAAAGGCATTATTTTAAGAATATTTTTCAAAATAAGATTATAMATTGAGATTGTGCTGCTTGTTTTTATAATCTAATGATGGGCTTCTTACCTTTTAAAGTCTGCATTATTTTGTGTCAAGAAATCAGTCTCTTAAATATGTGCAACATGATATGAAGCAATTCATTTAGTCACTTAGACCTGAATTTCCTCTTTTAATCTTGGACTACTATCAAAAACATGAGAGAAAGGCCTTTCCATGAAGAAATCTATAATGAACAATTAGGCATTGCTCCATCTGAGGGGAACTTGGACAGATGGGGCGAGTTGCAAGAAAATTAATAAAAATCCCATACAGGCGCTGTACTTGTCATCCCTTCCTTAACACTGATATTGGTAAAGGCTCGCCCAGAAAAATTTATCCATTCATTCCACATGACAAAAGCAGAAATACAGAAGTACAGTTGCAACAAACCCAGAAAATAATCCAATGGACAAGAACTGCAAGTTYTACAGAAGGAAGCCCAAAAAGCCTTTACAGCTCAAACAAAAGAAGATGCTGAATACTACAGGCACATTGCTTTTTTAGTCAGTTTTTTTCCATGTTGCTGGGTATAAGAAACTGATGAAGTAGAGAAATAGAGAGGCAAAAGAACATAAAAAATTCCAAAGGTGTGAAGTGATAAAAGGTGTGAAAGACCAAAGGTGTGAAACAGAAATAGGAAAGAACTCCCAAAAGAAGAGAGGAAAGCAAGCTCAACCATCAAGCATTGATTGAGARGCACTATTTCATTAAAGGCTACATGAAAGGTAGCTTTACTTGAAGAGGGCATGGGAACAAGAAGAGAATTATTTAATTTGAGAATAATAAATTGAAAATTAGGTTTAATCTCCCCTTAAATTATGATTAAATCCAGAAGTTATGATCAAATCCAGTTAGCATTTGGGAAATAATTTGAAAGGAGACAGTGGTGCAGACTGACTGTGCTGGTGGTGTGTTGACCACATTTGCCTTGAGCAGTGGGGAGGGGTCAGGACACACACCCAGGACAGGGTGGGACACCTCCTCCTGGTACATTTGAGACAAAACTGGTGYGCTCCACATGTTCAGCTCATTAATCATTATTGGACAGCACTCGTTTTGGTCTTGAAGACACCTAAGCATTTATCTATCTGAGGTTATATTGCTACTACTATGTTAATGTTTTACATGTACCAGGAAATGAAAGTTACTCTTGAAATCAAAAGGCTCATTATGACAAACAAAATTGCATTTTTTCAGGTATTTATGTTGCAGTAATTACATTGTCACTAACCTGCTTCTCTCCACATTTTTTCACAGAAAAATCAATTATTCTCACAGCTTAATTAGCAAGAAATATGTCAGGGATAAACTGSTTGAATCATTGTAAATTATCGTATTCATTTTTATCAGGGTTTTATTTGTCCTCAACATTAAAAGAAGATATTAGCTTTSTAGCACTTCCATAAGCAGGCTGGCAAGTTTGCATCCATAAAGGTGCATTTCAGGTTCTCTATGTCAGAGCTTCTTCTCATTTGCAGATAACTTTACAATACTTGAAAAGTCTGAACTGGAATTTTGAAGCATGGAAATCTCTTTGAAAATAAATTTTCACACTTACTTTCACACGCAGCTTTCAGCTACACTCAGCTACTGTTACAGCTGAATATGTTCAATCTTTCAGGAAAAAAAAGTGGGACTGTGACTGGAAACTACCTTTTTTTTTCCCAGCATAAAGCATGTTGAAAATCTTGCCTTGAAGAGAATACACCTTTACACCTTGGAGTTTGCACTTAATGCATTACAAAGTGGTATCTTTCATGCTAAATATATTGCTTTTATCTTCTGCAAAGTCCTAGCTGAAGATGGCTTATTTTTGGAAAAAAACCTTGTTTCACACATGTAGCAGAGAAACATTCTAAATTGTTTCTTCTATTCACTCCATGAAAACATCTTGTTCCGGGCTAAGTAGGACATTTCCCCGCTCTGGATTGTGTTGAGGTGCACCAGCTTTGGGGTAGGTATGTGGAACCCGTGCCCTTCTGCCCAAATCTGTGGTTTGACATTGTCACATTGTACTGCCTGATCACACTCTGCTTCTCCCCTGCTTCACTTACTGCGCCAGACAAGGCCTTACTGGGGACTGTGAAGTGAARGAAAATGCCAGCTGCAGGACCCTGCCTTTTGCATGCAAAATYAAGGAGATAAGAGAAGAAATAGGGCGGGAGACAGCGTGTGGAGAGTGGACAGTTTCCTTGCATATCAACTGCTTCCTGCCCCTAAGAACTAGCACTTTGCATTGCCTCCGATATGGTTCTAAGGAAAGGTACTTTAATTTAAGAAGMTCATTATCTGAGGGAGCCAACTTGGGGTCCTGATGTTCGGAAGAGCACRGACAGATGTGTCAGCTGGGAATGCATTTGAAATGTCTAAAGTGAGGGGTTTGGTTGTTATCCTCTGGAAAGCTTGGAATTAGATGTCCAAGGGAAGTGAGTAGGTTTTATATTCATTTCCTTGGCTCTCAAGCAATAAAGGTGATATAATACCTCACAGGAGTTGTGAAAATTAGGAGATTAATTATTAATATGCTACCAGATACGTGGATTACTTATTGGGGCAATACAGTGACAAATGCCACTGAGAAGCATGTAAAGAAAGGAGCAATTCTGTCTCTACACCAATGMACAAAAAGCACTTGGTACATTAGATGTGAGGAGGAAGAGAGTATTGAAGACTATGGGAAAATAGAGGTTTTTTGAATAAATTATTCTGATCTGAGCATCACTGTTTCCACCTACTAAATGAGGCAGGGCAACTATGGAAAGATTTAAATGTGTTTCTTTCTTCAGAGCATAGGGCTAAATTAAGATCAAGTAGGTTGGTTTAATTTCAACATTTCCTAACTTATTAGTGTTTGTTCTTTGAAATGTGATCGGTATCCTTAGCTGATGCTTCCCCCCTAAAAAAGTTAAACCTCATGTTAATGATAAAAAAGTCCTCCTCTCAGCGATACTGGGAGTACTGAGGTAAGGAGATCTAAATACTTCTTAAATTTTTCCATTGTATCAAACTCATAGTACTTCACATTGTGTGCTAGTCCARTAGTTGCAGTGCTTCCTAAACACTTTCAATAGTCAACGTCACTGAAATGCTGTGCAAAATGGGCAACTCAGGAGCTTAAGAGCAATTAAAACTACTGATAACCTAATCAGGAAGTTGGATAAAAATCACCAAAACGCAATGGATTTACTTCAGAGAAATACCAGGATAATATAYAGAAATAGTCTTGATTTTATCTACTTGAATTTCCGTCTCTTCAGAATTACAAATAGGACTGTACAAAACACTTCTTAAATCTCTAATTGCTCCTATGCATTCCACTCCAATTATAATTTAATTTTAAGCACCTTGCTTGAAATCTTCTGAGATTTACAGTTACATCTGGTTGAAAAAATGGAATAAAATTCTCAAAAATGCTGATAATATTTCCTTACTTATTGTTTGCGTCCACCTGAAATAAAAAAAAAATAGTATCTAGAATGTTGTTTATAGCATTCCTTTTTTTCCTTTCTTGTTTTTATCACTTTGCCAGTTTTCAAAACTTTTTAATAGTTAAAAAATGTCACTGAGTGGCAGGATAAAGATTTACATTACTTCCTTTATTTACAGGGCTGTTGGATTTACTTCAGAACTCAGTGTTCAAGAGTTGCAGAGTGGCAAAGGGAAACATGAAAGCCTTTTCTCTGTAAAATTCTTACCATCTGATTTAATTTACTGAAAAAAGAAATAAGGTACTAATATCTATGATCTTTAAAACTTTTTAAAATACGTATTTTCTCAAAGTTATTTATTTCACTCTCTTAAAAAAATGGGCAAAAGAGGCAGGGCTATTTGGTTATTGTCCAGAGTTGGAATACAATATTTTCACCAGCTATATATCCATTCTCAAGAATAGTCTCTTTCTGTGATATTTCTTAAATTCTGGCTGTAGCAAGAACAATTATAAAGAAAACTGAACAATGAGRCAGAACCAAGTATATTCAGTTTAAAGTACCAGGAAGTATTTGACTCCCAGTGATTGGGTTAAAGGCTGATCGCAGAGTTTCCAGGAATTTCCACGTTTACTTTTTGTGCTATTTTAAATTGATTTTTTTATTTGCAACAATATATTTAATTTTAAGAATATAATGGAAGATTAATTAGAAAAAGCAGGTAAATGGAGATGAGATAAGAGTAGTTGGGGATATGCATCCGATTGGGGAGCACAGGCTGACTCTAAAAGATAAATCATCTTGAGGACAAAGTATGTTCCTTGCTGAGAAGTCCCAGGAACCTACATCCTGCACACTGGCACCAGATTCTTCCTTCCCAACATAAATTCTCACAAGTTTTGTTTATAATCAAGACAAAGTGATAGGAATGGAAAGCATAAGCACTAAGTGAGCTGAAATTCCAGTATTATACTTGTTTTCTGTCCTTTGTGAACCATATTCTTTGCAGAAATATATGTTTGACGAAGAAAAGAAGACTGAATATCAACAAAACACTTACCTTGAGCAAGTGAACGCACCTGGCCAGATATTTCTTATGCTTAGAACATTTCCTAGGGAAAAAAATCCCCACATCTGTTTGATAGATCCTCCTASCAACTTTTGTGCATGAGCACCTTATATGTCTGTTTCTCCTTGAAAAACTGTTGCAKAAAAGCCAAAATGTTCAATTACTGACCCTCACGAAGAAGAAATTAAATCCTTGATGCACGAAGGAAGGTGTTTAAGGGAAGAAAAAAGAATTTATTTTATATATGTTTCTCAGGAGTAGGAACAAAAGCATTATGCTTCAAGAGAGTTTGTGTGCTTATATCCACATGCAGGAGTCTCCACATGTTGAAAAACATGCCAGCTCATAAATGCATATTTCACTGTCTGATGTAGATTTCTGCTTAATTTTTTTATTAAGGCAGCTGGGAACCTCAAAAAGCACAGAAAATAATGAAGTAAATAATTCTACTGTGTAAAATTCAGCAAAAAAAGGTCTCAAATTCTCAACAGTTCAATTCTTACACAGACATTTGGTTGGACACTGGACAGGTAAATCATTSTGGAAGTCTGTAAATGCACAAAAGCCACTTCAAAACCCTGTGAGTCAGGATCAGGCTTCACATATGTAACTACAGCAGCAAACAGTAAGCGCTGGGCAATTCCAGTCGTGCAAAAATGAAAACTTTGGGACTAAATTAAACTTTGGGATCACTTCTGCTTTTAACGGCCATCAAATGCTCTAAAATAATATAGATTTCAATGAGGCCATAAGGAGGAAAATTTAAATTTGAAWTTTAAAGGCAGAAAGAGGATCAATTTTTTTTTTTTTTAATTATTGTTCATTTTGTGAGTACTGAACTAGAGTCTTTTTTTCCCTGCCTTCACTTAGCATCCCTGTGCTCTCTCCTTTCAGGAGGATATTTCTGTCAGGCTGCATATCTTATTAATRAATAATCATAAACCAAAATATTTTAAAAATCTTCATAAAATCTACGTGCATTTTTCTAATGTCCATCATAGACAAAACACTACTTGGTTGCCAGAAAGTTGTATTTAGAAAATGAGAGCTGCAAAAGCTTTCTGGGACAATATGAAAGACGAGAAGAAAAAACGAGTGTGCACCAAGTACAGGGAAATATACAGAGCTGTACAACTGGATGAGCAGAGGAGAATGGCTTAGTAGCCATTGTTGCCAAGCAGGGAAATTCTGTGCTTACGAGGAGGTACAGAAACATCTTTGAGTGGTGCTGCTTTTTAAACATGGGTGTTGTTTAGAGTGTCAAGGTAAAAYGAAGATGAGTTGTCTCTTACTTTGTGTTGAAACCCCAAGTGCAGTCATATAACCACTAAAATGCCTGGAGAATGAGTCTTAAGTTTTCCTGCTTGCCAGAAAGAACAAGCAAACAGTGCAATTGCCACACAGGTGGGTCCTCATGCATCATACAGGTGCTGTGTCTSTAGGCAGGCCTGGTGCCTTTAGCACAGTGAAATCTTTTTGAAGAAAAGTGAAGTTGAATCCTTTGGGAATACATGTAGGAGCAAGGAAACACAAGCTCTAACAGAGACAGGAGCACTCAGAATTTTATGTAGCCTCTGCTATGTCAAGCATCAGGCTCCAGCTGATGTTAAAAAACTCTTGCAGCTGAGCAAGAGTTGTGTAATGGAAAACACACCAAAAAACATGAAATACTGAAGTGCTTTCTTGAATCATCAGGTCTCCAACCTCTTCTTCTACCTGCCTGCACAGGATAGCTCTCCTAATAGTTTAACATGGCAAAAAATGCACTCAGGCAATGCTCAAATCTTGCAGGTTGGTTTATTGTTGATGCTGGTTTTTCCTTCCTTAGTTTCCTCTTCCTTTTAACTGCTGGATGCTGGATCTCATGGCTGCAGTCAAATCTTGCTCCACTTAGAGTCACAACAAAAGATGTCCTCTTCCTAGTATTGCCAAATTCTAACTTTAAGGAATAAAGAAATTTTCACCATGAACAGGGAGGGAAGGCGAGAAACTCACTGAATCTCTCATGCACCTCCTTACCATTTTCTGTTTCYCTTGGAAAGCATTCAGATATTATTGCAGTAAATCTGCAGATGACAAATRTTTTAAATTTGCCATACCTCTAGAAATACACTAGTGTTGCTTTTYCCATGTGTGTCATCCACACACATGGATGTGTTATTTTTCCACAATTGCTGCAGGTTTATATCTATTTTGCAACATTTATAACTAGTGCGTTTCAATTTAATGACTTCTCACAAAAAATCTCTGGAAGAGGGATCTATGACAGAGGCAGTGTGCTGACCCTGTTTCTACAGGAAATTAATTTTGTTTGTTTCCCACAAGTTCAAAAAACTGCATTTAGTGATCTGCATTTACTTTTATTAAACCAGGAGCAAATCCTATTATAAAAATATTCTTTCCATATCAATAATTTTTCATGTTTTGGGTAAAATTCTCAGCAGAAATAACAAGTTTCTAAACTATTTGTCTCTTGCTAAAATTAGATTTAGATGTGAATTTAAATTAGAATTGGATTTAGATGCTAYGGTGAAATGAACCTTATTCAAATGCAAATTGAACATGAACCAGCAGAATAAATTGCCTTGTAGGTTTCTGTTTGCCTCTAATGATCCATGTTACACCATTTTCCTCTTTCAGTTTTAGCTCTTATCACTTATGTAGGTACAGAAACACAAGAACAAAAACACCATGAAGAATTTTGTTAAGTTATAGATTACATGTAAAACATTAAATAAATCACAGGTTTAGCAGACCCAGGATCCGAAGACTCGTAGATTCTCAGACTTATAAAGACTTGTTGAAGAATACTACTGCCTCTTTCATTGCTTCTCAAAAAATGGATTAATTACTTGGGGAAAAGTTGTCAAGATGGCCACTGTTTATGTCCCTTGAAGTTTCTTTATCCTTATTTTAGATGCATGCCTTGAGGCATAGTTTTCACACCAAATTCTACAAGACGGTAAAGTGCCAATACAGAAATGCAAAAAATTTACAAATAAGAGAGTAGCCAAGTTCAGTTTTAGGATGAATTTTGTAGATCCTAGCTAGGTGATAGGAGGATTTCTTTTCTTCAGATCTGAACATATAGAAACCAAGAAGGAGGTTAGAGAGGAAAAATTCAGATTCATACCCTAGGGTTTTGATTTATATATTCTTTACTCCTTTCTAAGAAGGTCTTCAATAAGGGAAGATTTTTAAACTGATTTTCATCTTTCTACAGAAAATTGGGGGTTTTGTTAAAATATTTGTGATTTTGTGTTTAGATTTGCTTTAATTTAGGAACAGTTAAGAACTACACTCACTGCAGATGTATAACTATTATGAGGAAGATCTTTTTCCTGCAAAAATTTAGGCTATAAAACTGGTAATTCTTTTCTCTCCATGTTATCTAAATGCTAATGACCTTTCCCTCCTTTCATTGTGGTAAATATTAAGAGTTAAGAGGAATAGAATTCTAGACAAGAAAGCAAGCAAGCCAGCAAGAGCCATAGTTTGTCTACAGAAGACCACCAGATGTGACAGACTCATGGGAAGGATCTACCAGTTCTAATTCAGTTTATAAATATGTTCCATATTAAATGAGGCTTATATCTATAAGAGACCTATAATCTGGTTTTTCTGAAGATGAATCCACAAATATAGACCTCAGTTGTCGTTACCTGTCAGTACAATGGGTTTCTTTRCCATTAGCCCTTTCTGAGGTGGGGCAGGTAAGATGCTCATGGAGACACAGCACACAGAGAAATTCATACACACAAAGAGTGAAGGAAAAGAAAATGGAGTATGATTGTGGTTATTTTTCTTTTCTTATTTTTTTTTTCTGTTTGCAAAGACAGCAAGCATGAAGGCATCTGTGCCTGTCTAAATTCAGCCAAAACCATCTGCCAACAAGTTGCAGCTAAAGGGTAGAAAATCTAATTGTGACTCAGAGGAGTTAGAAGGGAAYGTGGGAGAGAGGGCTCAGGCAATAAGCTGTGGAGATGTGTAACAGTTGGCTGAAAAGGGATGGGAAGCAGTGAAATGAATGGGGACCATCTATTCTTACCACACTTACACGACATGAACCTGATAATTAAATGAACAGTTATAGCRTAACGTACTGCAACACGGAGCGAGGTTTTTCCGATTCCGGCACAATTCCTGTGCTCTTCCTCCCATTTATACTGTCCTCCTCCACAGCTCCAAACCAGCAGAATTAAGAAACTGACTGCACAGTAAATTTGTAGTTCTGTACAGTTATACTTAGCTGAAATCAATGCTGCCTCCAAGTCATGGTGGCATCATAAACTATTTGATTGCCTTAATGGAATTTCTTATCATTGCAATTATTTATCATTTATCACATTACCTCAAGTTATTCCTTGCTATTGATTGTACTATCCTGTGCAATTTAATTTTCATTTATGTTTTCTGGATTAGAAACACATGAGTGAAAAATGCAGATTTGTACATTTTTCTCTTCAACAGAGAATGTTTTGGGAGACAGAGCAACAAACAAGATACAAGAGCACAATGGTTAAAGACTGCTTAAACCAAAAGTATGATCATTTTCTGAGCTATCACAAAATAACTTCTGCTTTTGTTTCCAATTGCCTGAGATAACATTGATCTTTCCAAAATAAAGTTTATAATTTTTACTGGAGCTTGAATGGGAACACTATTAAACAGAAGCACAACTATCAAGAAGATGCAGAAAACCCAACAACTCAGCCTGGGCTRTTTTCTATAGTGGAGAGTTTAGAAGACTTCAGAATTATTACATGTATATATATATATATATATACACACACACATATTTTTGTATATGTAATAATTACGGATATATATTACATATTTATATGTAATTATATATCTATATATATATGGTGGTCACATGTATATAGTTGAATATCATATGTTGGATGCTCATTTAGGATTCTTTTGTAGCAAAGATAGTCCTTAAATACAAGGAATGCCACAGCATGGAGAAGTCTTGTGGCATCACTTGGTCTCAGATTTTTTATCTGAGAAATGTTTTTCCCCATTTCCTTTCCACGAGCCACCATCCTGGAAACTTCCCTGTTCCCAGAGTTATGGCAGACACACAGCAGAGAGGGCTGATGACATGATGTAAACTTTCATTGCAGCACAGGGCTTGCACCTTCTGCATTGAGCTGAGTCACTGTTACATGTAATTTATCTCTTGCATTTTTAAAAAGGCCTGATCTAGAAGGAAAATCAGCTTGGATACTTATGCCTCTGCTTCCCTGATTCCCCTCTATATTGACAGCTGAGGGTTCAAGCTATATGGAGATGATCATCTGCAGAGTGTCTGGTACAGTGAGAAGTGAAGGGCTACTGCAATATAATGATGGAGTGCTAATGATAAACTTCACTTTATGGTAATTTATTTGGTGYGTGTCTGAAATCATTCAGCAATAAGAGAGAAGACCTTAAAACTGAGAACAAGTTCTCCTAGATTGTCCCTTTCAGTCTTTTGCGTTGATCTAATTATAAGAAAGCTATCATTCTASCAGAAGCTTTAAATATCAGAGGTGACTAACACTTCATAAGGTTACTGTGCTGGAACAGAACTTTGGAAATCCTTTGCRGAAGAAGGTTACATAAAGCCAAAAAGTTCAAATAGGAACTTAGATTTGAAAATAACTAGGCAATAAATACAGAGAAACTTGTTTACCATAAATTTCTCATGGATTGTTTCTGAAGAAGACTTTGAGCATTACTATGCTATTCTACATTCTCTTCAACCAGACTCCTGTTTCAATTTGTTTTGTTTTTTTTCACAGAAGCTGCAATTTCTCAGGAATGACATTCCAACACACTTGAAAGGCAGAAGTGTCTAGACCCACTGGTACATTTCATTAGATGTTCTTGCCTCATTAGATGCTGTTCATGAAAGTTTTGTTATAGAGTGAAAAATCCTGATGAAAATCTGCAGTATTAATTTTATTTTCTGTTCTATTTCCATTGACTTATCCTGTATGATGACAAGTATAAATGCAATTCTGATGTTCCAAAAGCCATTTCACTTTCACATGCCACTTTGGAAACAGTGGACCACCAGCTTTAAACCTAATGAAAWGGTCTATATCAATATTTAAGGGATTCTAAACACAATAACCCTCTTTAAATGTTGTTATTCGTTTTTTACTTGCTGATCAAAAACATTTAGAGGCAAAGCAGATACTGCTTTCATGTAAATTAAAAATCTCAAACCACAATTTTTCACAAACAAATCCATCAAATGAAAGTAAAAATCATTTAGGCACAACAAAATATACTAATGCATTGTAACAAGCTATTGAACTTTACAAATTGGAGTGATTCATTTGTCTAGTTACAGAAATGACACATCAGTAATCTAGTCTGTTTTCCTTCAACTGCTAAAACAACAGTTGTGTCCACCTTGAAAGATGCACTTGTTCTCTGATGCCAGGCTTTCACACTACTACTCCTTTAAGGAAATTAAATGTGCATGAACCACCTTATGTTATTCTATAATTTTTATTGTCACAGCTTGATTAGTTGAAATTACTATAATTACACAAAGATTTTGAAATTATTTAATAATTATATACACACAATTTTGAAATAATTTAATTTAAAACAATTTTTAACATATTTTGAAATAATTATGAACTATTAATGAAAATTTCCCTACAATTCCAAGGCAAAATATCAACTCTCTATGTTATGTGATAGCAGTGAAAATTTAAGTAGCAAATACTGCATAGACTTGAGTAATACCTGATTTTTCAGCTGCTGTAGGCAACAGAAGAATATTTATTAAGATGACAAGGAGCTGAAGGAGATTTTAAGCAGAAGGGACCAAAAATAAATACATAGACAGGAAGTACTATGGAGACATTCAGCTTTTACTATGTAATATTTCATTTTCAAAGCCATAACCTCAGTGATATTAGCACCATGCTCTAACCAACYGAGCTAATGATTTCCAYTTAGTGAATAGATAACTTCCCAGCTAGCTGATCAGGAAAAAGGCTAAGCTTCTCAAGTAACAAGAGCCATAAAACATATGCTCTAATTGCTAATTCATATTTWAAAATTATTGAATTCAGYATGGGCTGAAGAGTCTTTATGAATCCATGCCTGAAGTAAGAACCCAAATTATGTTTTCTGAAGAATTCAGACTGAGTRGCCCTAGAAGACATCAGCTCTTTTGGCATTTTATCTGTTTTGAATACCACTGCCACAAACCTGCCACTCTTCCAGCAAAAGCATCTTTCATTTATCTGTCAGATTTCTTGAGAACGTCTAAAATCTCCCTTTCCACCTTTATATTGACGAAGTGTTGATTACAGCCAGCAGAATCCTTCCTGGCCCGATTGTCCATCCTGAAATTGTGTGTCTGAGTARTGTGAGCTCTGGAATTTCCTTCTCACTACAAAAGCTTTCCGTAAGTACCATGCAGGCACTCTAAAGCAYGAGATAAATGGAAACAGCTGTGGTAGTTCAGTGGCTTTTGCCTGACTTCCTAGATTCCAACACAGCTTTTTTTTTGCAAATATGAATTTATAGATTTTTCTCTTCAGTTTTGCAAGCAAACAGGTGCTTTGAGCTAGTTGCATGAAATGCTCTGGAAACCTCGCAGGTGTCTCCCATATCAAATATAAGCTATTTGATTTTACCTTCAAGGACAGTGAGGGCCATTAGTCTTCTGATTTAGGATCCTGCCCAGCATCTCTTGTCTGTTAGCAAGAACTTGTCTCCTGCATCTGATCAGTAACTGCCTTAATGGCGTTGGCCCGCTAGGTTTCTGAAAGGCATCGTCGTGCCTTTAGCCAAGCCCTTGCACTTCTAAGCAGCCCTACAACACCAGAAATCAACTTTCAAAATMAATTTTCCTCATAATTCTCTGAAAACCTGGGTCTCAGAAATGCCAGAGCACACAAAGATTTGGTGGCTGGTCTTGTTGACTAGCCGCCTTCTTCCTGCTCTGATATTTCTGTCTTCCTGTCTTTATCCATCGCACCAAAGAGATCACTCCCTTTCCTTTCACTCCAATTTAGAGGGGAACCCCTAAGCAGGCACTGGACTAAAAGCAGAAGGAATACCATCATTTCCTCTTTGATTGATAGCATTTTGAAAGACTTACTGACCTCCAATTTTGTTTGAAAAGAAAGAGCAAAGGCAGCGCAATCCAGAAGACATTTCAAGACAATGGACCTTGAAATGAAGGATGTAYTTTTCTTGAGATGCACACAATGACATCTCTGTCCTGCAGTAAAACAGGAATTAAGGTGTAATCCTGACCTCAGTGCATCCTAGTGTCTAATTTCAAGAGATCTAATCCAGAATGCTGGCTGACATTTACTGGACTATTTYTTTTTTCAGCAACCACGAAATTAGCATGCATATGAAATTAAAATGGAAATTCAAGAAAAGCAACACTTTGAGAAAATATCAAGTGGTCATGGACAATTTAAAAACAAACAAACAAACAAAAAAGAAAAAAACCAGAGTGGGCAATGTAGAAATGATAGAACTTTTTTCATTTTAACTGATTATGAATTGACTGCTTTAATTTATAATTTCTAATGCATTATTATTTTCTTCCTGAAATTTTCATTTTCACTTTAAAATTACTACATCTTTAATGGGCTAAAAAAGCACAAAAACATATTTAGGTAAGTACTGACAGATTATGTCTTTTATTCAGTCTCAAAGGGAGAAACTGAAGTTTTGGTACAATGGAGTTTTATTGAAACTCTCTAAAGTTTCTGCTCTGACCTAATTTATTTCCCAGTTCAACTTACCAAGCTAAAAAATCCAATTCTGATCCAATTGTATGGTTAGTCCAAGTCTGAGGCATCTATCTCTTCCTAACCATTCTAGTGAGCCTTTGTAACTAGTGTTTTACCTCAGATCTTACCCTCTCTATCTGAGAACAACTATAATTTAGAGTAGACTTTGTGAGCATAGCCCAACTTTTRGGAAAGTTTAGCAGTGCACTTTAATCACCAGGCTTGGGATAAGTGGATGGATTTTAACAAGGCATAAGATTTATGAAGGGATAAATATAGTTCTCAGGRAGAAAACATAAAAGTATGAAAGATTATTAAATTTACGATGAAAGATCTAGGAGCAAGAGACACGGCAAGTGATTCATCCTACAGCTAAGTAGCATACTTTTAGTCTAGCAAGGATTGTGTCTATATCTCTTGGGAGGCAGAACCTGTACAAAAAAAAAAAAAGGGCTTTTGCATTTTCAAAAGATACTTCTCCATAATACTTGAGAACTACCTTGGAAACATTTWTATATATTTTAATTGATGGAAAAAGTTTCAATGGCTAAGAGCCCATCAACATTTGAGAGCAAATCAAGAAATGGAAACCTGTTTCAAAGAAACAGGCCTCTCAAGAGCCTGCCAGGAAAACAGTATAAGTTAYTTTATCAGGCTAAAGAGAAAAGAGAGATAAGTAAAAAGATGAAGTATAGAAAAGTGGAATCACTTTGGTCTTTCTGGTTTGCCACCCATCTTATCATCATTAGATAAGATRCTGAAGGTGAAGTATATTTTAGAAGGCTACTTACTCAGAAGTGGAATTTTTTGTGACCGAAAATGAGAATACTACCTCAAAAAGGATAGGTTAGAATATCAAATGTTCCGTTAGATCAAAAAGACATTTATACCCTCAACAACTGTGGGAGATGTAAAAATTTAGTCCCTTAAATAGGCAAATGACAGAAACAAGTAGTGTAGGAATAAAGCTCTTGCAAAATGATAGCCTGCATTTCCTGTCTACCTCAAGCATCCCTTAATGACAAATGCAGTGACAGTCCTTACAAGAAGTAAAGATTTGATGGATTTTTTTCATTACAACTGCCTTATCTTGTGAAGAGTCCTTACAAGAAACATTGAAATCCTACTGAGTAGCTTAGTGGAGGGTCTGAGAACCTGAGACACCACATTTTGCACAGCTTCTCAGTGGCCCAGGGGCACTGGAGTGATGCYACCAGAATTTAAGAAGCTGAGAGTCAAATGAGAACAGTGTGARCCACACCAATAATTAGTAAAATGATCTTTTTTGAATGAAAATGCAGCAAAAGAGGAATGTCCTCAACATAGCATGAAAGTATTTTGTGGAAAAAAAAGGTCTTTCCTGGAAATACATAACAGAATAAAGAATAATGTAAATTAATTTCCCTTTAACTAACACACACAAACAAAGAGATATATATGGTTATTTTGCCCCGAGCAAAATTTTTCCCCAACATTTTCATATGATATGTATACTTTATGTATACATGTTATTACATGCAGCAGAGGATCTACCATTGCTCTCTGTTACTTGCAATCTGCCCTGGCCTGAATCGTGAGACTTTTAAAGAACTTCCAAGAAAGGAGGTTATATAAAGTAAGCTGTGAGCTGAATTGACCCTATATTGTCAGCATTAGGGTGCACTTGGCTCTTGTCTTTCCTGGGAAAACCTGTCCAGCTGGGTGATGGAATATATCAACAAACATGACACATGTCAAAACAATCTGGAAAAATAAAAACTACTAGTACCCATTAACTGGGTGGTTGCCAGCGACAGAAGAACTCATTGTATGCACAGTCTGCTCCCTGCCCTCAYCCAAGGTGTGTTTAGGGAAGAGAGAAATGGAGAGTGGACAGCAAGAATCAGAGCTAAATCCTGTTCCTCACCTAGGCTTGGCCTCTACCCCAGCTCACCAGAGGGAAGTTTCTGCGGAACAAAACCATGCATAATAAATAAAAAGGCCAGACAGATACTCAGTACTCTTCACTGTTTTGTAGACATAGAGAACAATTATTACATTACTTATTCATASTGTAAACAACTATTCCAAACACTGTCATTAACTTCCTTAGTGATCAGAAAGCAAAATTTCTCCTGGATGTACATGATAGAGTTTTCATTGCAGTTTTCTGAGGATATTAATCACATTATAAGGTATCACACATCRTATCACATATAACATAATAATATTATATAATTTAGAAGCCTTCAAAACCAACAAAAATTTTAAAGAGTCTAAAATAACAATATGAAACAYATTCTATGTGTGATAAAATGAAGGTCCTAGCCACCACATAGGCAGAATTACAATACCTAGAAGGAAGTCTCTCTTAGACCTCATACAGCCATTCAGGTCTTATTCCTTCTCCTTGGAACAACACCAGAGAGCAAAAGTAAGGGACAAATTCACCCTCCTCTCTGTTTTTGTTTTGTTCCTTGCTTTTTATTCCTTAGAAAAGAGTGTACATTCTTAAAAACAAAGCYATTCACATCAAGGAAAGGGCAATGAGCCTGGGAATAGAATTGACAGTGCCTTTTAAAAGACACATAGCTGTAAGACCTCACTGGCAAGTTGAGGAAAAGCAAAGGAAACCTTGGAAATCAATGAGGCTGAAAAGCAGTAAGAATCTGAGCATCCCAAAGTTTAGAATAACAATCTCCTGAGTTGCACCCATGAGGTCCTGCCCTTCAATATAAAACCTGTAAATACTACCTGTGCTGTCTCAATCAATAAAGATTGATGCAGAAAGAGATATTACTTTCTGCAAAGGAAAAACTAAATGAGATAAAATATGTACCATTAAATTGTACTTTTTTATTTTATGAAAATACTCATAGCCTTGAAAGCTGGTCTCTCTCCTTGTACATATTTAGTGACTTTACAGATAATATGTGGAGTAATATATGCAGCCAAATGAAAATGGTATACATTTACACTAAAAAAAAAATTTGTATGAATAAGACACATATTTGGCTAAGAATAAAGCTATGTATATAACAGAATCTATACCTGGAAACTATCTATCAGCTTGTAGGTTTACTTCATTCACACAAGGACCCCTTTGTTTTCTATTACAGCTCTTTGTCCAGACTTAAAATAAATTGGGAAGGCCTGCTTTGCTCCTAAGAAGCACATACTAGAAGGTAGACCTGAATCTGACAATTATATTTTTGTAAAACAATGATGCTGCAGTGCAGCAATATTACTGTGGTAGGGATGCTTTGAGTTTGTGCCCACAGCTCAAGTCAGGTGCTGAAAGAGTAGACATCTGCATCTTCTTACTACAATTGACATGTCAAAGATATCATGAGATATTAAAAGTCCTCAAATTTTGAGATTGTCTATAACCTGATTTCATAAGGCATTAAAAAAAAAGGAAAAAAATCCCAACAACCATAACGCCACAACATAAATCTCAAAAATTCTGTGATAGAGAGATTTTTGAGGGGATGAGAACTTATACCTTACTAGAAGCATTAACTCAATAATTCTTAGGAAGCCTAGCGCCCAATTGAAGAAAAACAAACTATTGGGACTAGCCATATTCCTGATTGTACAAGCTTTTATATTTTCATATGTGCTATCATCCATGATTCTCTTCAGATGGAATGCTACAGCAAACCCTTAAAGTCCCCATTGGGAGATGTAAAGTAATTTTAAAATAGGAGAACAGAATTTAATATAAGCTCTTGATGCTTACTGCTTAGGGTCTTTGAAAATTATAAGCACATTAAACTGTTGGTTTAGTGTTATTAAACTAATATTTCATTTTTATTTTACAGCTCATGCTTTAGAAGAGCTTTATGAACTCTCAAAAAAGGACACTCCCCTATCTCCCCAAGATCCTCTTCCTCAAGGCTTTTCCTGACCAACAAACCCACCCCTTTTATACCCTTTACATAATTATCCACAGCTGCCACCCATTAAGGCCAAGTCATTTTATATTTGCATATTAAACATAAACTTGGCACATGTGCTATACAGTAGATTTGCTCACTGTGAGATCATCTGATTTATTGGGGTTGAAGTCAGACAGCCAGGTATGTTTGACATGTTTTGTCACAAAAAATCCAAGATTGTCTGGACAAAGAAAATTTTTGGCTCAAAACCAGTGTTTGCCTGCAGATCCTTGAGGTGCAGCATAATAGTCTGGTACTACATCAGTGTATGTTTGTTTCTAAGCATGTGTCAGCACTGTCCTGGGATACTGGTCTTTGCTGACAAAATTGCAGACAACTGGCAAAGGGAAATGATTACTCACCTTTATCTGATATTCATTAGATCCCATTTTGAATACTCCCAGGTGTGGTTCCCAGTGCAAGTGTTGGTCAGCTGGAGTGAGTTGAGTGAAGGCCAACAGAATGGTCAGGGCTGGTACTCCTACCCTGTGAACAGAAGCTGCCAGAGAGAGGTTGCTCAACCCACAGACAAGATGGCTTTGGGAACACCTTACAGCAGTCTGCCCATATCCACAGGGAAGTCAGCAAGAATGTAAATTCCTTTTATGTTGGGGCATGGTAGATGAAYGGGAAACAGTCCCAGACTAAAAGAGGATGAGTTCCAACTGGAACAAATTGTCCTGGGATCACTCTGAGGACAGCAAAGCACTGGRATAGGCTGCCCAGGTGCTGTGGGGTTTTTGCCTTGGAGGCTTTAAATACCTGACCCAACAAAGCCCTTAGCAATCTGGTCTAAATGCTGAATTCATTATTAACTCTGAGCAGGATGTTAGAGCAATGCCTGCCTGAGATCACTTCCAACCTGAGAGATCCCAGGGAAGGCCATATTCCAAATTCTCTCATGATTGCCTTTGGGTTATGCAAGCTACTGAATATATTCCCATTTTCTTAAGGAAGGTCCAAGTGCAGAACCAATCTGTGAAAAGTATTATAAATTATAATGTGGAAAAAAATGTAATAATTCTGAGTGCAAAATTATAATTGTGGATGAAATTGGTAGCAGGATGTCTTGATTGCTAGCAGGAATACTTAAAACTCTAACTTTTAGAAAATCTCTAGCTCTTTTGATAGTTAGATCACATTTTCTTTAGGAGCCAGTGTTGATTAAGAATCAAATAGGAATGGTCCAAGTCCTACAGTTTTGGTGTTCAGTTCATGTAGTTCATATTTTCATTTTAAAGGGCCCTATCTGATTAGCCCATTATGCATTTTTCTGTATTCTCAAATGTTTAATAATAAATGATGGAGGAAGCTGCAGGTCAGATTAATTAATCTTTCTGACTCTGTGTGTGCACTAACGTTACTGAATGGTCTGTTACTGCTTAATTAAGCCCACAACATAATTCTTTGCGTTGATTAGTTACCGTGCAGGTGCCCCAAGTTCAGCTTATCAAAGTTATGGCAGAAATCTAAGTCAGATGTTATTTCCACTGCTCCTACATGTTAGCAAATGCCCCAAATAAAACAGGCCAGGATTTTCCGATTAAATAAAATAGTCATGAGCAGTCTTGCTGGAAAAGTTCCATACACTTGATGAAATTCATCAGTCTAGATACTCTTTTTTATTTCCCCTGAAACATAGCAGGAAGCCTTTCTGCATAGGGCATTGGTTGGTACACAACAAACCTATAGAAGAGACAAAAGTCACGACTTTTGGCAATGTGATTACATGGACTCCCTCACTGAAGGACAGACCTCTGCTGGAAGGTTAGGTACCCATAGCTTCCATCTCACCCAGAAGCCAATTTGTGTTGAAAGATTGTGTACATTTTCCACAAACACTGGGAGTGGGTTTCATCTCAAGTAGCTTTAGACACTTACAACATGTATGAGATATATCAGAGCTGCTCTGTTAGATTCCCTTTATTGTCAGCAGGGAGAAGTAGGTACTAAGAAAAATGATTCATCTGACCTGCCTTAGAAATCTGCTGAAGGACGAGATGACTCATACTTGAGCAAATTGTATTACCTTCCATTGATAGGAAAAGAAGTTCAGACAAGTAGCCTGACTGCAAGTAAATCCAACACAAGAAAGCAAAACTGATCCATAAATCTGGGACCAACAGAAGTTTTGTAATAAAAGGGACAAACAGCCTCATTCCTACAGAAAAGCCACCTTTTCAATGTACCTGCTTCAGACATTATTAAAGCAACCCCAAATAAAGAAGTATTACAGTGCTATGATCAAAACTACAAGTTATACGAGTTTAAAAATTAAACTTTTTCATAAATTGAAGGTTTTTTACATTGACAAAGCTATGTGAGATGAGAATGATAGTTTATTTTTCAGAATCTTTATATATCTGAACCATATTACATTAGCTTTATGTATCTGAWCCTTTATTTGGCCACCAGCCAGTACAGCTCCTTCTGAGTATCATCAAGTATAACTTGCAGTAAGTAGTAAAAAAGAAAAACGTCTTTGGAATTCCCCTTGTTTCTCTCCGGAAGGGAAAAGTTCCTCCCAATCTGAAATCTATAGGGTTTACCCTCTAAGCAACAAAGAGTTCACAATCAGCTCACCACAAGTCTATCTGCTTCTATTATTCCATCATTATAGATAACAATTTCCTAGAGCCTTCTTTGAGGAATTATGTAATTTGGTGAAAATATGCCTAAATCTACCTCCTTTTGTTTTTGTTTTTTTTTCAAATGAAAAAAAAAAAATCTCTTTTTTCTCTGATGGCTGCAGAAGAAAGTTAAAAAACTTGACTGGGAGAAAGTGCTCAGCCAGAATCAAAAGAAACACAGACAGAAGTCCCAGASCTGCCCTGGTGTCCTGTAAGGCTGCCAGCAAGTCTCCCAACCTCAGAGCTCAGTGTCATGCCTTGCCTAAGCCCTCTGTCCTCCCCCCTGTAGTGCTCAGCTCTGCTGCAATTCCAGCTGCCCAGAGTGACTCTCTGAGTCATCACAGTTTCAGCACCACATAATCCTGAAAGGGATGTGAACAGAATAAGTTGAGGCTGCAGGGGRAAATGCACACACGCCAAAAGGAARGGGAAGCCAAAATGATAGGGACAYGGTAAGTCCGGTCACTGAMCAAAAACATGGCACATCCAGAAAGYTGAAGAAAGAAAAATTGTCCTGGGTGCCTCCACAGTAGCAATGCAGAGCCCTGAGTGTGACAGAAGGAGTATGACATTCACATGGAGAGGTCATCACCTTTCCCACCACAGAGAAGAGCAACCAGAGMRGACAAACTTTCATCAAAAAGGAGGAGAAAGCTTCTAGCAGGTGATGATGATGATGGACATTCAGCAAACTGCAGGCTCATTTAGAAAAACTGCAGGAAGTTTTTCAATAATTTCTGCTGGATCTTCTTARTAAAGAGAAGTGAAGATTATTTTTGAACATTGTAATCACAGAAAAAATGATGAAGAGTCCCCCTCTTTCTCAAAAATCAAGCAAAGGAGAAAAACCTGCTGTGCTGCTTTTTCACAATTTAGCACCACAATAACAAAGCATCTCCAAAGGTAATTACCCTTTTTGACCTGAGTGGCTGATCATTGAGGCTGTGGTCACACATCCTGATCTAACTGCAGCAGAGCCAAGTGAAGACACTGCCAGTCCTGCCTTGTCCCYAGCTGTTTATCTGCACTATTTGCTGGGGCTACTGACTTGTGGACTTGCTGGCATAACTATTCAGTGCTCTCTRCTTCAATAAAAGCAAGTCAGATGAGCTGACATGTCATAAATATAAGGTCTTCTYTAGGCTGAGCTGCTGCAACTCACTGGGTCCTGAGGGGATCAATCACCTAAGCAGTCACCAGCACTGCSAGGGATCTAGAACTTARCTACCTCTGGCCAAGGACTGTTTCTTAATGGAGAGTGGAGACCAACCCTTTGCCCCTCAYGCTGYTGAATTCTAACATCTCCRTGCTTTTTCCCTGACAACTCTCTCCGTACAAACTCAACCAGTTTGAGTCATGCTCAGACTTTGAGTCAACTCAGACTTAAGTCATTCTAAAAATTTTTTCCTGATTTTTCTGCTGCCATGGCCATGAGCTTCTTAAGTGTTTCTGCTGTCTTCAGCCTGCCTTCTTCCCTGGTAGTTTGTCCCACAATGCCCAATCTCCCTCCAGCAGAGACCTACTCCCRCTGTGTTAGGATCCCTGCAGCTGCTGTGCATTTTGACTCATAGTTATCAGTACTTTGGTTGTCTGCTCAGTAAAGGAGCTTAAATCCTTTTTGGCAGGGTAGCAAAGTGCATGGGTTCTTCAGGAAAACAGTAAATCAGTTTGTCCTTGCTGTGCATTGAAACTAGGCACAGAGAATTGCAATAAGATAGAAATTTCAGTAACTCTCCAGTCCAGGAGGTRTGGTGGGCTGGCTTTCAGAAAGGGAGACTGAGAAATGTGTATAGGGCACCCCTGTCTTCTCTATGGACTCATCCTCCAGTGATTGATGGGTGATCTGAAGGAAAACAGACTACTTTTTCTCTCTGGTCTGAGCTGCCCTCTCCTTATTTCTGAAGTAAAGCCTTGTGGCTGACAGGCCAAGCCTTGCTGGCACCGTTCAGCCTGAGCCTGCTGCTGTGGAACCAGCCCTAACAGGGCACCCTCACCTCCCAGCACTACAGTGTGTACCTTTAATGTGGATCTCTGGCTCATGATTTCACTTTCAAATGAGATACACAATCAAATTTGAAGTGACAGAGAGATCTRTATCCTCACGGAGCTTCATACTGTTWAATATTACAGCTGACTTCTCCCCAGAATATTCCTACACTGCTGTGTTGGTACATATGTCTTGGTTGGTATGGTTTAACTAAGAAAACATGCTGGTAAATGCAGCAGAAATCATCAGTAATTCTCTTTTCTTCCYATTTTCTGACATGTCCCTCATGACCCCCATCCCTGTCTAATGTAAGAGGGTCCACAAYTGTATTACATTTGTGCGGAAAGGGTTTGATAATGGGGAGCTACAGGGATAGCTTCTGTAAGAAGTTGCTGGAAGCTTCTCCAATTCTGGAGCAGAATTTGATTGATAATAAACTAAAATAATTTCCCTAAGCTGAGTCTGTTTCACCCATGATGGTAACAKGTGAGTAATCTCTCCATGTCTTTATCTCCACCTRCAATCCTTTTGCTGTATTTTTGTTCAGCTGATGAGGGGAGTGATAAAGGGGCTTTGGTGGGCACCTGGTGTCCAGCCAGGGTCAACCCACCACAACAATGTCTCATGCAGGGTCACAGGCAGGAAGCACCATCCCTGTCATGACTGAGTCCTCTGCCATGAGAATTCTCAACCAGTTTATCAAGTTCATGTAGAGACTGAGCTGTTACCTGAACTTTTGTGTTTTCCCAGAACTGGAAAGGAATGTCTCAGGCTTCTGCAGTGCAGCTATCATTGTTCTTTGTCATTGTGTAATCCCTCTTTGCTGAATGCAGCCCTATAAAGCCATTCACCTCTTGTTCTCATTTGTTTTTATAAAGCCTATTTTCTTGAAAGGCTTCTTTGTATTGACAGCATATAACATTTTCTTCCTGAGATCTCTTTCTTCTGACCTGAAAACTTAGTACTCATTTTTTAATATTTCAAACTGTACCAAGAGAACATCCTTCATTGCTTTCCTTAAGAAATTTTGTTACTATTTGGCTTTGATCTTTCTGTGATTTTTATAAAGGTCCATAAAATCTTCAAATAGCATACAGTTGTTCAGTGGTTTAAAAAAGAGCTAAATTAGAACTGTATTTTTAAACACAAAAATTGTGTGAATTTCAATGAACTTTGTTTGTTTACCCTTTTTATTACAATAATCAAGTAATGAAAAATTTTACTGAGAAGAGGTAAATAGCTAAACTGTTTATCAGTCAGGTGYAAAAATAAAAAATCAATAGAATCACCTTCTTCCTGTTCTCTCTTGAAAACACAGATGGATTAAACAAAGTAGAAAATATAACAAACAGCATCAAAAGTATGGCTGAGAGGGAGCCACCGCATGAGTTGTTTTATTCTTTCAACTTTTGCTATCCCAAGTCTACTATAAGAAGAACTTGTTCCTCCAGGAACTGCTGTAAACCGTGGAAAATGAGTGGCCATATTGGTAAGGCTGCAACAGTTTCTTCTAAAGATACTCTATTCCCGTTTGAAAAAGAAAAAAAAAAGAAAAAAATAGTCCTGCTTTCCAGTCTGAAAGGGAGAGCTGGAGTAAAAGGGCAGCTGGCTSTTAGCTAAACTAGCTGATTGCTGTGAGTGGGTACTTACCTGAGGGACAACTCCTATACTGACCTCAGCCCTAGCAATTCATTTCTGATGGAAATCTGCAAATATACAGCCATGCCTCGTGAAGTCTGGCATCAGCATGCTCAGTCCTTCAGCATGCTCACTGTCTTAAGGTAGATACCTATAGGACAGAATGGTCTGCACAACCCACACCCCCAGTGTGTTGCTGGTGTTAGTGTTTCTGGTRTTTCTCAGTCTATAGAAGAAGACTTGTTAAGAGTCAGTATTAGATTGTAKAGAGCCCTTGACCAYTGGCCAAGCCTACTAYTTGTTTCTTTCCTGCYAGGTGAAATCCTCCTCCCATCTTCCCTCCACCTTCATCTTGGAAGGGTATCATCATTACAAGCTTCACATTCATTAATTCACWTTTTTAACACACCTGGTTTTCCTTCCCTACTCCYCTCTAGTGAAATGWTTCYCACATGGACTTTCTCTGGCCTTAGCCTGACAGCAAGAGATCCAGATAAGCAYATAACAACTTGGCATGCTTTAGATCAGCTTTCAACCTCTAAATTCAGCTAGATATCTTTATCCACTGTGTGAATCTCTTCTGGGGACATTAATCCTGTGAACACAGCCACAGTGCATAAAAGTTAAGAACATCTGCGCTGATGTGGTCTTGTGTTTTCCTAGCTCACCCTCTAAAGTGTTCACAGTGCCTGGTCTGCTGCTGATGCACATGCCAGTCCAGCAGGGCAGGAGGCTCCATGCTTRAAAAATCCCAGGCTGGAATCTTCCAGGAACAAGTTGTGGGATACATATGTGTCTTTTTCTAGTTCTACTTGACTGCTGGTTTGAAACTGCCTTTGATAAGTGTAAAGCAGAATGAAAGCAAGAGACACAGAGCTCCTGAGCRCTGCTAAACTTCTAGCAGCCCGAAAGATATCTCCTCAGATCAGTATTGGATGTGTGCTGAATAGGGAAAATTAGCATCACCACACATTGGGCACTTTGAGCACCATGCTACATCTACTCTGAAGAATATATATCACTCATGAGAAACATACCATTTAATACAAGCTCTAGATGTGATTTACATGATCTCTGGCAAGTACCCTTCCTTCCAGGATTCGAGTTGCTGTTATAGATCTTGACATGGAAATGTAAAGTAATATAATGTTAGTATCAAGATCTTGACGATTAAAAAAAAGTTTGTATGTTTATTATATTACTTACTGCTATAAATTGTTAGTAAAAGCTCTTAAACTCTTTTGTTTTCCATTACGTAACTCACAATACTAGGCTAATGCTCCTCTTTTATTTGTTTGTACCCAACAGACAGGAGCCTGAGCTACCTTTGCTGGCAGAATTGAGGTCCAGCAAASACAATTAGTCAGACTCTAGTCAGTTCAGGCTCGCTGCCTCCTCCTAGGCAGAAACTGCAAGAGCTGGGAGCAGGTGGATGACCATTTTTCCCTCCATGGCTAGGGAGTGCTGGRTGTGATAGATGAGGTTTTCTCTAAGTGTTTATGAACTCAACATGGCAGTCCTAGTCCTGCAGCATTCAATGTGCTTTTCTCCAATTCTTTGTGGTATGACATACCCATTACATTCTTGGAAAGGTATAAGRCAATGGCAACATACATCTTGTGAACTTGCTTGGTTGTGTTATGGGGTTTTTATCTCGTTTGTGTCACAATATTTTTTTTTCCTGAGCTCATAGTGTCGTGGGATAAAAATGAAAAACAAAAATCAAGTCCTATGGATTGAAGGGAAAATTTKCTTTGAAGGCTCAAAACCTTGGATTATAATAGATATTGTTTTATTATGGAAAGACTATTTTTAAGACAACCTGAGATCAAGAGATCTTGACAGGCCAAACATGAAAAATTTTGCGGCACTTAGATTTGACAGAATTGTGACTCCTCTTTATACAATGACCTAGGGGAATGGCACGCAGCAAACCTCTCAAAGTCCCAGCAAAGAAAACTGTCCTGCAGAAGTGATAACCATAGCAGAAAGAATTACCTTTTGTCCTGATACTTTTATCTTCCTGACAAGCTCATCAGTCTCATTGATGTTGTGGCAGTTCTGTTCCCCTTGGCATGCCGTGTGCTTGGAGCTCTGGGATTCGTAGTTCTCGGAACCCTAACCCTAAGGGGAACCCTAACCCTAGGCAGTAGCAGGAGACTTGGGCTATGGCTGGTCAAAGGGTGAATGCTGTGGAGGAAGCCATGTGTAGCAGTTCTGTGTTCCCTCTGGCACGTCTTTTTCTGCTGCAGTGTGCTTGGAGCTCTGGGCTTCGTGGTTCCCAGAACCCTAACCATAGGCAGTACAAGCAGCTTAGGTTTATGGTTTATGGTTGGTTTATGGCTTATGGCTGGTTGAAAGGACACAGCTGTGGAAGAAACATTGTCATGACAGTTCTGTGTTCCCCTTGGCATGCCTTTTGCAGCTGCAGTGTGCTTGGAGCTCTGGGCTTGGTGGTTTTTGGAACCCTAACCCTAGGCAGAACCCTAACACTAACCCTAGGCAGTAAGGTCCACCTTGGCTACGGCTGGTTGAAAGGAGAAAGCTGTAGAGGAAGCCATGTTGCGGCAGTTCTGCGCTCCTCTTGGTATGTCTTTTGCAGCTGCAGTGTGCTTGGAGCTCTGGGCTTCGTGGTTCTCGGAACCCTAACCCTAGGCGGAACCCTAACACTAACCCTAGGCAGTAAGGGCAGCCTTGAGCTATGGCTGGTCAAAAGGTGAACGCTGTGCAGGAAGCCATGTTGTGGCAGTTCTGTGTTCCCCTTGGCATGCCCTTTTGCAGCTGCAGTGTGCTTGGAGCTCTGGGCTTCGTGGTTCTYGGAACCCTAACCGTAGGCGGAACCCTAACCCTARCYCTAGKCAGTACYAGCAGCCTTGGGCTACAGCTGGTCRAAAAGAGAGAACTGTGGRGGAAGCTATGTTGTGGCAGTTCTGTGTTCCCTTTGGCACAGAGCAGCACAAAAGCTTCCTTCTGAGGCCTCCTTCAAGCTTTCACCCTACTTGKCTGGAATTGCAACTGTCTTTTGACCATATGCTTGAATGCTGGAGCCTTAATTCAAGGCCAAATCACAGTACAAATAATAGATACTAATGGCAAAATAATTCTTTATGATCAAATATGATATTGATGTGTAAGTTTTATATGGCCGATTAAATTTAGGAAAATAAATCAAGTCGTGGTCTTCATGCAGGATCACTTACATAGTCTCTCTTATGCCATTTCATTGCACTGCTTCCTTATCACAGCAATAGCTASGATCCAAGATTAGGTAATTTTTAATATAAAAACCTCAATGTTTAGAAGAATATACATGAAAAAATYATACGTCTCAGCAGGGACTTTTAATATATAGACTGTAATCTGGATTCTTTCAGTACAACTGAGTGTGTTATTTAGTGACTGTTGAAAATTCTAGAAAACAAAGACATGATTTGGAAATTGCCAAGGTAAATCATGGTATGTCTTTAATCCAGGGGCTCATATCCTCTGCTCCCAAGAGAATATTAAAAATACAAATCCTATCTTTCAGCGTGATGTAATGTAATGAGATGCAGTGTTTCCTCTACTTAGGGGAACCAGTAGCTGGAAAACCACCTGATTCCTCACTATGATTTAGTTGGCAGCTGTGTGCAGRGCTCCATGGGAGTAACATTTGTTTGGGCTAGTGATACAAGAGGGATTCAGAAAGTGAGTTCATACACAGCATGAATCCACATGCCAGAACCCTCCCTTTGGAAGGGAGAAACAAAAACAATAAAGCTCACCCATTAGCAGTGCAGTGTGACTAACAGCAACCRTCCTCAGGTAAACAACATTTGCACAATGGAAAAGGATCCAGCCAACAACCACTGCTTTAACTATGCACAAAGACATTTTGTTTAGTCTTCTTTAATCTCCCAACAAGGCTGGGAGGAAGGGCTGTGTATAATGACCTGGCTCAGTAATTTGTACACAGGCTAAAAGGAAACTGATGAGAGATACAGAACAGTTTGGTTGGTTGACACACTGTCATGTTTCAGCTGTGTTCCGGCCCAAACCTGGGGTGATTTGATAAAGCAGAGACTTCAAGTTTTGATCATATATACCTTATTATCATGGGACAATGGAGATTATGTTTTATAATAATTTTATGCATGACTGTGGTGAATTCCTGCCTTTTAAAAGAGTTGGACACTCTTTCTCAAATAAAGATCAAAAAACTCATGTGTACTGTAGCTGTTGAAAGAAAGGTTATTGCTAATAAAAATAAAATTACTGGGGCCATGTGGGCAAATATGGGAACAAATGCACACCCATATGGAAATGCAGCACTAGAGCTGAAAGCTTATGAAAACACCTGCATCTWAATTTTGACCTCAGACTTTTCTCCTTGTTTTATTTCCCTAGGCTTAGCCAAAATCTGCAAATAAACAGTCCAATCAAACTGCAGGATTTCTCCAGGAATTCACTGTGTCCATCTGTTTGTGAGTCAGTCACAGGCAGAATCAAGTAAACAATAAATACATGAAGATACAAATAATAAAACTTCACTGGAGGAAAAAGAATCACTTCTCATGCCAGGACTGTGGTGTGTATTCTGAAACCGGCAATATTTTTTACATTTATTCTGGAATAAGGAAAAAAGGCACCAAATCAGCAGGCTTTCTATGATCTCTTTMCAGATACTTCATCATTTATTGTTTATTCCCTTCATATTTCTTACATAGAGCAAAATTTATGCAAGTGTTCTTTATGCTATTATAATATCCTCCTTGTTTGAATGTTTGCAATGAAAAGGGTCCCATGGAGTTTAAAAGAGGATTCTTAATTTGGTCTGGAATGTGACTAGTTATTAGTATTAAAAGMAACATTTATGAGGAGACACTGAAAGAGTTTAGGGAGAGTTTTTAGGGTTGGAATTAAAAGATTAAAGGAAGAAAATGCTACAATTATGCACCAAGTCTCTACAGCATAGATATGTGATTATCTCAGTACCACTGAGGATGGTACAAGGAAAAGTTTAAATTGAAGCAAAGGRGAAAAGCTTGTTTCTCTATTTGTTCACATTATTAATTTAAGAGCAGTCAGAGTATCATTGCTACATGTTTTCTCTACATAGCCACTTTTATCCTGCTGTTTGAACCATTCTCAAGAAGAGTTCTCTTTCTGCAGTTCACCTGCTGCCAAGCTGCTTCTTTTTCCCCATGAGTGCCCAGAGATATTCTTCATTTTACAAGCAGCCCCAGATATTCAGGTTATTCAAAAGAAAGTTAGGAGTATAGATAAACTGAAATATTTTATGGGGCATGAGAGCAAAGCAGCTAAACTAGAAGGCAGTGCAACTCAGTATTGTTATGGTACTGAGAATGGGAAGTGCTATTGGAAAGGAACTGTCAAAATTTCTTTTGGACAGATTAATTTTTTGATCAGAGAAGGGAAGCCTTCAGTTGTAGGCAATGGCCAGGATTAAGAAAACCAAAGGGCATTTTCAGGCTTTTGGCATGATTTTGTGGGAGAGGACTGAAAAGTCCTCTTCTCTAAGATGCTTTTAGTGGGGAAACCTTCCTCTCCACATGCCCTCAGTCCTTCATAAATTTCTCTTTCTTGCACTGCAGAGATGCCACATTCCCAGTCTAGTCTTCTTTGAAGGTTCCCCAGCCATCCTAKCCTCTCAAACATTCTTTCTTCAGTATCTTTACATCTGCTACCACACATCCCTCTTCAGGAAAGCTTCCTCTCCACTGAGAAATCTGTTTCCTGTCTCATGTATGCAGCCACAACATTCAGACCAGAATAAAATTTGCCATGATCWAATATGAGATTATTGGGACACAATTACTCAATGTTGCAGTTTCATCTCATTCCAGGTACTGTGAAATTTTCCCAGCAACAGGTACTGTCCTGTGCATCCTGATCCTAGACTCAGCTTTAGTAACAGGGGSCTCTGGATACACAAGATGAGGACTGAGTGTTCAAATTAAGAAAATATGCTCTAGAGGAACCTAGCCCTAAGTACACACTTAGTTGCTTCAAAATTGCATTCAAAGAGCAGTTAACAAATCCGGATCATTACATAACTAGAAGGCTGTGYTGAACGGGTCTCTAGAGGGCCTTTTCTGAGCATAATCCCACATGTSACAATCATGTCTGCCTTGAAAGAAAGAATAGCAAGCTTTTTTTTTACTACATTTTCAAGCAATCCTGCCCAAATGAGGAGTAGGTATAAGCTTTTCAAAGAATTAAAATTATAGAGTGATTTTATAAAATAAATAGCAGCTCAATGGCCTTAGTAGGAATGGTTGACTGCATGAATATTGTCTTGTATTATACAGGAGTAAAGAAGCAATTAAAATAAGCAGATTAAGTGAAGGGCTATTTAGGTTTAATTTTTTTCTTTATATCACTAAGGATTTAAAGTGAAGCAAAAGAAATTTAGGAAAATGTTTTCCAGTGGAATTGTATTTAGGTGCTGCAATATGTACTTGAGGAGACTAGAATCTGTCCATCACTGGAAGTATTTAGCCATCATTTTGCATTGTTGGCCAAGGAAAGAACACGATAATATCTCAACACCCCTTCTGGCCCTAATGTCCSCAATAATATGATCACTGCATTAGCAGTAATCACAGCTTGCTATTTGCAAAATGCATCTCTATTTCATAAAGCAGTACAGCTTTGGAGCAGCAGTTCTTAATTTAAATGCTTGTGTTTTAATTTTATATTCTTATCAGAAATTCAAAGTCAAGACCGATATCATACAATCTGGAGAAATTTTATCTTCCATAATCCAGCATAATGGCAATGGTTTATTTATCTGAATGTCAATATAATGTCCTTAATTGAAATCACTCGAACCCTTTCAATACTTTTTTTTCCTAATAATCAAAAATGCATCCTGTTTTAAAGTAGTAGTTTCCATAAACAAATTTCAGACATGATTTACCAGTCAATGTGGTCTAGGGACCATTCCCAATGGGCTTTATGCAGCCCTTTGGATTGGAGTTTCAGATAGTTTTTAGACATAAGCCATTCCATGCCAGCAGACCTCAATGTCCAGTAAATTAAACTGGCCTGTTATTATTCCTTGTATAAATGTCACCTCTGTCTTGGCATAGTCATAGACTTGGGTTTCAGCTGATGTCTGTAAGTGCAAATAAAAAAAATCAACACTGAAAAAAACAAAATATACAATGCAAAAAATAGTCRCATGTTGAGTTTCACTATGATGTCAAGTACAATAATCTCCAAGTAATGTGTCTTATCATTTCCTCTACTGTAGTTCAATGTAAAGTCTTCACAGGTTTTTATTTTTAAAATCCCATAAGTTCCACTCTAAGGAAGTATCGCTCTCATGAAGAGATTATGAACAGACGCCCACAAGCAAGCTTCCTAAATTTGCCTTCAGATTGGAATGTTTTGGCCATCCATACATACCAGCTTTAAAGAACATTATTCAGCATCTTAATAGCTATTTTTACATCAACGTAGGCACCCATTAAAAGTATAAACAATAGCTGTGGGAGAAWAGGATTTCAATACCCAGGCTCATGAAGGAAATGTCTGTCCTCACAGTCTGGCTAAATATACCATGGTCTTTAGGAATACTGCACACAGCAGCTGGTGGAGCCAGGATTCAACTGAGGATCTATTGCAATAAGCCAGAGCAATTATCCACAACATGAGAGAGCATTCTTGATGAGCTGAGGCTGTGAAAGGTGTCCTCCTCAGGGGAACAACCTACAGATTAGGTTGAAAGCTCCATTCCGTAAAACATTACTGTTCTCCACTTCGTCATACAAGAAAAAGAAAGAGAAAAAATAAAATAAGAGGGATATTTCATGGTATTGAAAGGTAGTGAAGAGCTATTTAATGGMATTGAAAGGTAATGGGTTGAGAACTGGGGAATGAAAATGCTCTCTCATAGTTTGCAATTGACTAATCAGACAGGACCTGCCATGGCAAGCCTACCCAGATTCAAGAGGGAATGTGACATTCAAATAACCTTAAAAGTTCTTGTTACTATATTCTATTAACTACAAAAATGGTATGAAACCACCTGCCTTGAGATTTATATATATATATATCTATTTCTAGTCAAGCTCAAAGCTTGACTAGAGATTTATATATATATATATCTATTTCTAGTCAAGCTCAAGGGTTAAGCTTAACAGTGCAGCACAGGTTACCCGGTGTCTAGGTAATGTCTGGTACTTACATTTTCTTCTGAAATATTCATTCCTGGCCTCCATCATGATGTTGGACCAAACAGATGTTTCTACAATCCAAAATGGACAAGCTTGATTTATTGTCAGGAAGCATATTTATAAGTCCTGTCACAAATGAAGCAGTCAATACATACTAATAGGATAAAGAATTTTGTGACATAGCAAGAAAATCTTCCAAATATGCTGTATATATGTAATTCAGGTACACATAACTAATTATTATGTTAGACGCTGCACTATAAATTCTGGCTTGCATCCTGATATACTTACTATGTTTCTAATTCAATAAGCTGTCCAACTATAATCAATTTTGAAATATAGGCAAATCAGAGTAYGTAACAAAAGCTTGTGCCTCCCTAGCACATCCATTATGGGTTTTGTTGGCTGTAGACAAGACTATCCATGGAAATGCCAATATCATATTAACCTTCCATAGTCTGCTTTGATTASCATTACCAAACATCTTGCAAACTTTCAGCCTAAACTGCCACTGTGTAGCTTTAGAGAAAAATGAAATCTTTTTGTGATTCCTCCTCTCACAGTGTATGAACAGCTCCCAGTTGCCAACAGAATGAAGAAAAAGGATTATTTCACCATTACCTAGAAGTGAAATATTTATTCCAATTCCATTTATTTWTTTATTCCATTTGCTTTGATGAAAATCTGTGGTTGAAATCCTTGGAAAACAAAAGGCCATYACTCCCTTGTACATGACAAAACAAAATGTTATGGCTGGCTGCCTTCTCAGAAAACCCCAAAGGTTATGTGGGAGTAGATGTGCGTGGAAGAGACAGCAGAMAAGGCAGGGGGATGTGTCTTAAGTTGTAGATCAAAGCTTCATTCACTAATATATTGGAAATGTCTCCATGGGTGCCCTATAATAAATGGAAAGAGGCTGACAGGAATTTACCCCGGAAGGGTGTTTTTGCGTTTGCTCCCAAAACACACAACTGCATGATGCAGATTATCATAAGGTGGGGGACTAGTCTCCTAATCAAGAAACAGGCARACACAATAAACTCACTTCTCCTCCAGCAGGCACAGTCAGMACTTGACCTAACATGCAAGGGACAATGTCTTGCATGTTAGGTGGAAGACTGGCAKACCTGCTTCTCTTGGAAACCTGCAATGCTGGTCAGCAAGACTAACAGTTTTTCTTCAGCTTCAGCTCCTCCTCCTGCACCCTGGCTCCTCTCACCTTCACATCCATCACATTTCCTTACAGATATATAAGTGATTCCAGTATGGAATTGCCTTGTTCCCAAAATCCCAGTCTCTTTGGATACCCYTCTTAGAAAGTATCATTGTTGATATGAAACTCTTCTCTGGTTTGTTCACAGATTTCTCATTAAAAAAGCAGTTGAATCATACCAAACTGGGGCCAACAAGCAAGTTAGCAAGGAAAAGACAATCACTGAAATAGAACCTTAGATGAATGCAGAAACAAGGTAGCTTGATGACATAGTTGAAGCCACAGATATGGGGATTTACTTAACCAAYGTTTTCTTTGCTAAGTCTTGCATGCTGTTTAGCCRCAGGGTCTGCAGTAAACTTGCATTTCYCACTTCCTAAACTTAAATATCGGYGTGCAATTCCTATTTGCCTGATTGTGCCTTAATAAAACTGAAAGAGATCAGAGGAAATTTGAGTYGATTATCCCATTGTTCCAAAATGGCTTTCAGTGAGTCCTCAGCAGATCCCAGTATCTTGTTAGGACATGTAGGAACTTCTGTAAATTTAAGATTATCTTAAGAGAGGGTGAAATAGTGTAGAATGAGAGAATGAAAAAGAGAAAAGAAGCYCAGCAGTGGCTGCCACAGTCTTCTAGCAGACTCCTAGAAGAACTACAGATATTATTCTACAWTGTATTTTTCCTCTTATATTTTTTAACTCTCCCTCCCTGCCCCCCTCTTTAGATCTCCACAAGACAGGATGTAGGAAAAGACAGTTCAGAGAAGTCTGTTGTTTAAGAATATGTATCCTTTAGACAGAAGGGAAAGAAGAATATGCAATAACCCCTCAATTATTTATAACTTTGCAAAATCAGATGTGAGTGTACTGCCACATTTTTTTAAATTATAATCTCCTTTAAAATACAATTCCTTTAATCGAAATACAGATCAAAATAGTTTTGTATCAGATGGGATCCTAAAAATAAATATAATTTGTAGATATTTTGGAAATATTCAGGAAGTGAAAAAAATAATTTAAATATAATGCACAGCATTTAAATTAAAACACCCTAAAAACTACTTGTGCTATTATAAAATAAGCTCAGTATGCATACCTGAGAATACCAAAGGGCATAATCCATCAAAGTAGAATAATCCCCTGTTGTGTTATAAACACAAATCAAGGGAGTGTAAAACCTATGTAATGTCAGAGTTTTATATTGAAACATAAATGTTAGCACCAGGATAGATTTTGCTTTCAAGATACAGATGTGTGTTGCATTGCCCCTGGGTGAGCTCATTACATGCCAGGTCGGCTCTGGTTTAGTTTGCAATGGATTTCTGCAAGCAGCTTTCTAACTCTATGAGGGTAATGATGTGTGCAGCTTGCTCCAGCATGAAATCTTTCAATAGTAGAAATTTCCTGGGTTGATAAAGACTGTAGCCCTCCCCAGAAAAATTGTGTGCTTGCTCAGCCTGCACGTCTTCCACTGGTAGAAAAATTTTCACAAAGCATAAAATTCAAAATGCTGTGAYGGGAGTTACAGTTTGGAACAGGAAGGAGGTGTTTTAACCCAAAATGATTGAAGTCAGGGATCCAAACTGAGTCTTCTCTTTAGAATTTGAATTTTTAAAAGTTTCATCTTGATAGGAGTGAAGTATACTATTAAATTTTCAGCTGTATAACACGTAGTAACACAGACAAAAAAGAATGTGAAATAGTAATATCTACTCTAAGTAGATTTGGCTTCTGAAGTATTAAAGCTGACTTTCACCCTCTTTAGGAGAGATCAAAAATGCAGCAATAGCACAAAATTATTTATTAACTGTCCCAAGCATCTGACAATGTGCATATATTACAAAGATTAGGATCTCTTTAGATTCTAATAATCTACAATACTGAAAGACCACTATGCAGTCTTTTCTTATAGAAAAAAGTACCTAGTTGGAAGAAGAATAGTCTAATTTGTCCTACATGAAATTTCTCTTCTGGGCTTATGTAGGCATCTTCTTGGCATACAGATTCCTCTCCCACAGATTGTCAGGGTAGAAGGAAGGACAGGAAAAAAGACATGAGGTGAGAAGCATTCAAATTTGCCCCACCTGAAATAAATGGGACATTGAAAATCCTGACTCAAAGTGATATGCAATATGCACAACAAGGAAATAAGTATTCCTATTAAAAAAATATGGCCTTTCCCACATTTGTTATTGTTTCATGATTCTTCAGACTGAGGGGGCAGGAAAATACCAAAAGCAAAGACAATGCGAGGCAAAAAAAACCAAAATAAAAGGATTAGGGGAAGAGAAGGCTCTCCTTCTGTGGCCAGTGGTTCTTTCAGCTGTTTCTGACAGGGGTGTAGGGCAGAGTACRGCAGAGCCTGTTCTGGTAAAGGCCAAGGAAAMTAACCCAGGTGATGAAGAGAGGAGACCTTGCTGCACATCCCTCCGTGAGTGTGCCTTGTGTCTGAGGATGCTTAGCCCTACCTTGGGGGAAGCCAGGGCTCTCCTTTCACAAGAGGCTTCTGAAAGAGGTGGAGGAAAATGTTCTGAGTATGGATTTGGAGCAAGAAGTCTGCACCTTCACCAGGGTCTGCCTCAGCAAACTTCAGCACACCAGGAAGAGCTAAGCTTGCTTGGCTGCAGCTGGATGCTGACAAAGGCTGCAAAAGGGGTGGTGGTAACAAGTTACAGTGGATCTTCCCCTATAAATTTAATCCTCTGTAATGGACACTGCTGGAAAACTCTCATTTTTAGCTTCTTGGGCAAGAGTAGCTSAAAACAGATAAAGATCAAAAGGTGTTAACAGCTCTGAAAAGGAGTAGACTGGGGAAACAAATGCCCAGCAGGTAGGAAAACAAATCTATATTGATGTTCAGTACTCATCTGCTGAGAATGAATGCAGCACTCTAGAATTAGCAAAATAATCAAACAATGTTGAAGGGTAGCAGAGGGACATCCAAGTCTTTGTGATTCACTTCCTACCAAATCAATCCATTTGGTTCAAATGTAAACATTTTCCCAGTCATCACAGTTTCAGAGTATTTCAGAGTTGCAGGGTTTTTTCCTCCTATGTAACCAGCACATGCAGTATAGAAATGCATTCTGATGTTTACTTGGTTTTTAATGGCAAGATTTATAAGTTTTCATAGATTCTCTTAGAATCAAGATTTTTTTCAAGGTAACAGGACTGCTCCATACACCCTTAAAAGGGGAAGAAGGTGGGGGGATGTTTTCTGTCATTCATACTGACATTTTGAAGTCCAAAGGCAGAATAAAGAATTACTGTAAGCTAAAGCTAAAGCATACACAGTGTGGAGAAAGCCTATTGCTACTTTCAAAATTGAGTGGGAAACACATAAAAAATCTTAATTGCCTTTAAACACTGCTGTTCAGTGTTGCTTACCCTCTCTACTAAGTGTTCCCATTTCTGATCTGAAGATATTTTCTACTATTTGGCTCTCATTACGTGATTCGCTGTTAGACATAATAAGAGCCYATTATTAAAAGTTTATTCTACAATACTAGAAGGATAATCATGTAAGCCTCCAACCTGCTTTTCGATGTACTAATTCCTTTGAATTTCTTTAGGTTTTCTAACTAGAATATCTTTTCTGGACATCACATGATTCCTAAATACTGTCCCAAAGCCCATCACACTTCTGGAAAACACAACACTTCTGAAAAAAAATAAAAGAGGTTTTAACAAGCCAGTGCTCCAGAGGCACTTGAGCATTTTCTRCAGAGTTAAATAATCTTTTCTATTCTAATTGAGTTGTCTCTACTTTTGTGTCCAAATATTATGATCATCTTCTGGAATACCACTTTGCCCTGCCAGAACATGGTCTCTACCTATTAGAAAAACTAATTCTTAGAACCACTTCTTTGCAAGTGAAAGACCACAATATCATAAAAATTACATTCTGTCTTTATTCCAAAGAGTTCCTATTTGTCTTCATTAAAATTAGAGACAGTAGATCCTCAGAATTCCTTCTTGTTATGGCTATTATTTTGTTCTATTTTCCCATTTTCCATTTTTGGGGGTTTTCATGTTAATTTAAATGGAAAATATCATCTGCCCATAATAGAAATGCATAAACTGTACCACACCAAGTCATATTAATCTAATGGCATAATTATTGTAGGATACTATTTATAGGTAATGTCTCAATATATCAAATAATTTAATTACCAGAAAACMAGCCACTTTTATTTTTACTAGTAAATAAAAATTTAAACGCGTAATTTTCAGTGGAAATATAATTTAGCCTTTTCTGGGGACTGCTGAGGCTTTACCAATGGAATCTAAGGAATGACATGAGTTAACAGAAATTTTGTGATTCCTTAAACCCTTTTTTTCTAAGCTGAGACTATAAGCCTGGATGTATGACAGAATGGCTCTACRTGCATACTGCTTTAGCTGAAAATTTCAAAGAATGGTTGTTGCAAACACAGGACATCATCGACCCAGCGATTTTGCTGGCTGTGTTAGTGGAGGGTGAGATTTTCACAGTACAGTAGAACAAGTACAGAGGTTCTGGTGGATTTATGCCAACTTCATATTGCATCCTTCACTTTAGTCTTACTCATGGGCAAAGCTAGGAAATTGTCTTTGCATGGGGAAGTCAATTGTTGTTTGCTCTGAAGAGCTAGAATTCTACCTGCTGGCAATTTTATCAGGATATTGAAAAACTCAAACCACACAGTTGGGTAGGAGATAGTGMACCATTTTACAAYGCATCTTTGCTAAAGACTGTCTGAGAGCAAGAAGAAAATATGTCAACTGAGCCAGTGCACCTGTTCTCAGGTTTATTACATTTAGCACAGGGGAAAGCAAGAGAAAATTCACAACAAAATAAGYCCAAGCTTCGTCTTTTAATGGGCTTTGCTGCAGCGAGGGCTAAACACAACTYCCTAGTCTTTCCTCATGGCTAGTGAAAGCTCAGTTCAGAGGACACTGAGGAGATTAAAGGGCTATGGAAACTCATATTAAGATGCCAAAGGCAAAGTCAAYGCAAAATATTTAGTTAATTAWTCATGGCATTATAAACTTGAAAAGAGCCTTACAGTTTGGCACTCTAATAAAGCAGATGAACAGGTTATACCTACTCTGCACAATATTCTTAGAATGGAATAAGAAATTTTGAGTATGTTGTTAATTTTCTTTCAAAATAATTTTTGTCTTTTCACCTGAGGTATAGCAAAATCCTTTATTTAACCGAACAATTGTTTCATTTTCCTTTCATTACCTCAATTCATTGTCCTGTACTTTCAAAGTTGAAACAGCTGAATCATCTAATGAATTAGTCCATAAATATAATTGTATTTGTTTCATCTTAACAAATTATGGTTTCATAACTGCAATTTGGCTAAAGATTTCTGTAAATCAAATATTTAACATTAATATGTAAAAATATATTTATAAAAATATCTTTATTTACAAAGCACTTTGGGAAACAAATTCACATTTTCTAATAATCATTTCCATGAAATGTGAATGCACATTTTTTAAGAGGACTTTGGAATTCAAAGATTTCAGGGGGTGTTTGTGTTAGAGAGAGAATGAGGTAAGAAAAAGTGTTTGAAATTTCTGTGCTTTTGTCACTTCATTGGTTCAGCCCTAGAATACAGCCATGCAACAGCAGGCAGCTTTTTTCCAATTTTTTCAGTGAGTTTTCCTTATTTTGAAAATAGGTAAAGCTTTCAAAAGAAGGTAATCTGTCACCCAGTTGAAGATAAAAAAATCAAGACTTCAAGTGAGATTACCCATGGGCCAAATACAAAAAAAGGAATCTGAGGAAGGCTGAAGCTAAARCATATCACAGCACTGAGCAAGGACTAGGAGTGGATGAAAAGGGAGAGAGGGGCAAGCTGCCACTGAGCTGTGCAGAGGTAGAGGTGGAAGAAAGCAGGCTAACCTGGCTCAGTAGATCCCCAGTACCCTGCAGATACTCCAACCTCCTAATACAAGAGTGGCTTGGCACACAAGCTTGTTTCAGGCCTGGAAGAAACTAAAAGACAGCTCACCTCACTCTAGCAAACTTGGCACTTGTCCTTGTTTCTCCCTGCACCACCTCCCTCTCCATCAGACTTTTGGTTGATTTTGGTTTTAAACACACGCTCAAAACAAAAATTGTGTGAATCCAAATTGCTATTAAAGYCATCCATTGTACATCTAAATACTGTTGTCTGTTCTTCCAGTCTGCCACCCAGTTTCTGTTTTCAGTAATGCTCAATACTCAGAGCTCTGTTTATTTATATACATGATATAAGATAGAATTTTCTTCAGTTTACTTTTTGCCCACTATTTTTAGCCTAATGATAGTTGAAATTAACTGTATTTTCTGTTCTTTGAAATATTCACATGTACCAAAATCTCCAACAGAAAATCATACAAAATTAAAAGCTGACAGTTCAATTGCCCTTAGCCTTTAAGTCATTCTGCATGTGTGTAATAACTTGTYTTTGTCCACCTTTCCAAAAAACAAAGAATTGTAAAGGAATGGTGCATTTATATCAGCTCCTTCTTCTAAAGTATATTCTTCCTGAGAAACTCCATATGGTGGAAAACAAAACAAGCACAATGAAAACCAGTGTTATGCAATAGCTATTAAAAATCAGATGAGTCACCACAGAAAAAGTTGTCAGGCCTGAAAGAAGGCAAAAACCAGCTAGCTTCACTATAGCAAACTCCTGACATCTGAACGAACGTTTGTTATTTTGGAAGGYTATTCTTAATCATGGACTTGGCATTTGCCAAATCAACATTATAAAGACAGATCAAATTTCACTTCAWTATACTTTTTCAGTATTTTTAGGGAGACAATTCTATATGCAGAGCTCMATTTAAATGTTGAAACAGTAAGAACATAAGGAGAAATGAGTATTTAGATATTAAATATAGCATTCACTGGGGAAGGCAAGATGAACAGGATTACTGTCTTCAGGATCACTCTTGACGGGTATGYTAATTCTTACAAAGCAAATTACTACTGGACTAAAGGTTTTTTTCTGCTGGAGTTACTATAAATGAGCAGATGCTATAACAGAGTCTGATTATACTAAAGCTAGGCCATGTGTCTAAAACTGGATTGAGAGCATTCACGTAATTTTACAGTCGGTTTTGTTTCTCAAGAAAGGCTCATCTCTTTCTGGAATTTGGAATGGTTTATCTCTAGCTTAACCTTAAGGAGCCCCTCAGGTGGAAACYTTAAGCACCTCCTTTTGGGGGTACTATGCATTATTCATCTGTGCTTCTCCCAAGACCAGGGKAGGAAAAGGAAGTAGAGCAAGGAGAAACAAGAGGGCGAACAAACACTTTGTGTTGGTTAACCTGCCGGGTGAAGGAGAGATACTATCTCCAACCTTCCCTACTCAACTAAAGGAATTGTTTTAGATTCAGAATACTAAATTTCTAAGAACTATACAAATAATTATATATTGTATATAGTGCATAAATTGCACTCAGCATTTACTTCTTTTGGGCTTCCACTAACTTTCTTGGACTTTGTAAGGAGGCAGCAAAATACATGTGTTTGACTCAGACCTTACCTACACAGGAAAATGAAGAGTGGTGCTGAGTATCCACATGAAGAGCTGTTCTGGGAAAGCAACTGYGGTTCCTATCAATTTCCCCAGACAAATAAAATCCTTTGACTGTTAATATTGATTTTGAACTGCAGCCAGTGAGAGCGCTATGAGAACAATACAGTTAAATGACAAATTAGGTTTTCTGCCCCTCCCTCTTACAAGCAAAATTAGAATGTCAACTACAAGTCAAAGCAGTGCATAGGTATCAGTATAGCTGCATTTTGCTGCATCAGAAAGAGTAATATAAGTGTGCCAGAAATGGTCAGAAGCAGTTTATTCATGATGTTCCAGATCCAACAATCTCTCTCAGGTCTTGATCAATCCTGAAAGTACAATATCAAATAAAAGGCCATCATGCCCTGTTATCCTTTGAACAAGACAGTAAAATAGAGACTGCTATTAAAAGTCTTGAATTATAAATTATCTCCTCGAAAACACACTTACTGTAACTGATGGTCACCAAGGACTTTGTCRGTCCTTAAATTGCATGGTTTTCATTTCTTCTGCCACTCATCATTACCCTTTGTCATCTCATTTGTTCTAGCCAATTTAATTCATTGATGTTGGTTGCAAAGGCTATAAAACTCCATGTGATTCTTGGTGAGTTTGAGTCAGCTCATACATAAGTAAGTGTAGACTAACAGATTGTCAGAGATGCAAGCTGCTCTGTCCTTTTGAAGCTGCAAGGCATGAATTGAAAAAGAAAGCTGCCAGAAGACTTTAAAAAATAATCTCAGTATGGACTTTTGCCCCTTGAAATGCAAGAAAGCATGCTTATGAATTCTCTGGTTTCTATTAAAAATTAATTAAAAGGATGTGATAAAAAATAAAAGTTAATTCAAAAGAGGATAAACTTTTCAGTTCATTGAATATCCTCTTAAGACATGAGCTGATCAGAACTTCTGTAAGGACTTGCTATTATTTTAATATCTCTGTTACAGCACTCACTAAACACCTGACATATCTACAGTAGCCCCACCACAAGCCTGAAAACTGCCAAAGCTACTCTGTTTGCAAGATTTCCATAGGTATCTGAACCCCAGCCAAGGAGCATCACTTAGCTGAAGCTTGCAAAATTCGTAAGGAGACTGGGAACTGATTTCAAGCGAGGCCTGAACCAAACGCCTTTGTACTTGAACCTCAGAATTTCAAAGCACAATCATTAAAATACTCATAAAATTCTACAAAGTAGAAGTGCAGCTCTGCATCTCCTAGACTGCCTTTGGGCASGAGTAGGAGGCACCGCCACCCTTCATCTCCTGCAGACAGTGAATCTGTTGCTTCGTTTGTGAGTGGAACCTGAGAGCTCAAGGCAAAGCACCAGGAAGCACAAATCCCTCTTTAATATAAAGTGAGAGAAAGTGTCTGTATTAATTCCYCAGTCAAATCACACATCTGAGTCTTTCAGGGCTGTATTGTTAGAGTCATAGAGATAATTCTGTTATGGTGAGATTGATGGATCACTTATTCCAAGTAACTTTATTATAACGTACTGATTAATCAATCTTAGACATTAGAAAGAACTGCTAAGCTTATGTATTGGCATATCTTCATTTGCTACGAACAAATATTTAGACCCGGAAGTCGTCAAAGGAGGAACAAGGAAGGAATATAGGAAGAAGCACCTTCTGAGAAATAGGTCAAAGKACAAGCTATTTCTTAATTAAGTCTAATTCTGATAAGACACAGGAAAGTGATTCTTTCAGCCAAAAGAGAAGTGATCTACACTATGCCAAAGCTCTAATTTTCTTCTAAACTTTGCAGACAACATCTCCAGTTTAACTTGACTGAGTGAAATTTAGTACAGTAACAGGACAGAGTCATTACTGGAGTCTACCAGGTTCTGACTAGTGAATGGGAAATTAAATTTAAATAATTACCTTGGTATGACTTGCACCCCAAAGGCCTACACAAAAACCCTGTCTCTGACAGGGGGCAGTAGATAAGGTAAAATGCCTAAAGAGTATCMGAAGTGGATAAGCACAGCATCATACACCTGTGAATTACTCTTCTGGTTTCAAGGAGTTGCATCTTCAAAAGGATTACTCTTCCATTAATTTGCTCATTTATTGCACTAAGCTTGCTGCCTAGTTTAAAATTCCATGGAGGATATACTGKTTTTTTGAGGCATGAAATACATTCAAAAAAGTCTGAGAAAACACAGGGTTGACAACAAACACCCATTAAGGAGGCTGAAGCTGTTTATCTTGCAAGCCAAAGAGAAAGGGGAAACCAGCACACATTTAAAAATGGACTTTGCTTCCTTGCCTTTTAAGCTCTTCTCTTAACTTCTGGACTTTTTTCCTCATCTTTGTGTCACCCTGAGGGACCAGAAGCATTCCCACCAGTGTCCAAAGTTCAAAAAAAGTGCCAAACTATCTTGCATCTGCTCAGGAACCAGTCAACCGCTGCATTTCATTCATCTTGATTATAGCAGCTGGTTATTGCAAGGCTGCAARGAGGGGTTTAAGGATTTAAGCTTGTTTAATTCTACAGAAGACTGAGGGAAGATATGCTGACAATCACAACACATGTCATTTGGTACTACAGAGAAATAATGAATATTTTGCCTCTGTGTTGCATAGGAATAGAAATACTGAGTCTAATTTTCAGCTTTTCCCAGTGGCAGTGAAATCTCTGGAGTACAATGTCCTGGGAAGCTGTGGAGTCCATACAACTCAGCGTCTTTAAGAATGCATGAAATGGGCATTTTTCATAGGTAACCCAGGTACAGCTGATCCTGAGTTAGGACATGGGTTTGGACTAGCTGCCTTCTTGAAGTCTGGTGATTTCTGTGATTCATGGTCTTCTATCATGGTAGTCAAACCCCAACCTTTGGTTTTGTTCAAAACCTTTCTGAAATATGACTTAAAAATAAGCTGCTCTGGGGTGGTATCAGAAGGAAGCCAGARTATTTCCTCTGTCTCATCCTTCTACAGCTTTAATCTCTGCTACTTGGATTTTTAAATTTTTCTTGTTCTATATATAAATGTGAGAAGAAGAATCAAGCTACAGTCCAAAACAAATTGCAGACTCTRAGTGTTTCTTCTTCTATGTATGAGGCCTGCAGCACTTATTTCTGTCTCCTTTGTTCTCATGTTCTGAACTCAGGGTCTCTGGAACAGACCATACACTTTCCACCACTGGCCTTCCTCGTCTCTCACCACTTAAAAGGTTTTCAGTACCATGATTTATTTATTAATTATTCACCAAAGGAAAAGCCATTTACATTGCATTCACAAACATGACCAGCAAAATAGGGCAAAATCATACTGTTTAAATAGTTATTTATTTAGATCATAATTAACTTATATTGACTGTTTCCAGTCAGGTATTCAAATAAAAACAAGCTATAATAATAATCACCACTCTTAAAACATTAGTTAAGGAATTCCTCTCTAACAGATGCATAAGTTGAACGTGCTGATGGTCTTAAAAGCCTGAAGTCACTTCTGTCTTACTTGTGTGTTGTATTTTGCAGCTGGAAAGAAGCCAGCTATAAATATCTTGGCTCACACATGAAAGACAACTTCCAGTCTCCCTATCCGTAGGGCCATTACTTTTGATTTATGAGTACTAGTGAGACTCCTATCATTCCATCAGACTACAAGTAAGTCTGAAAAGCTGCATGAATCAGTATAACAATGAAAGGCGACCCTGAAATTGCAAAATTAATGATTTCCTGTTTCCTACTTATTAGGCTGTGAAATGAAAAGTGTCAGTCTTCTGCTGAAAAACAAGCAGTGCTATCACATACTATTTACACACTGCAACTGTTTTTCTTATACTACCCAAGCACTAAAAATTTTCTTAATAAAAAAAGCACAAATAACATCAAAAGTTCCATCAAAAAAATCAAGATCGTTCATTAATTGCAAATGAGCAGGAAAATGGACTGGAAATCAATGGCTGTTATTCACAGAGAATTCYAATGCCTGCAACATATAACTTGAATTAAAGCATCAAGATTTGTTATACCAAAAAGAAAAAAGATATTGTGATGCTGGAGCAACATTTGAGATTTCAACAATTTGTACAGCAAATCACTACACATAATTTCCAGCATACTAGTTTCTTTGGCTGCACAACTTCTACCACCTTCACTCAGAGATGTAAATGATCACTGAAAAAGGAATACTGAGGCATACCATTGACTTCAGAAGGCTGCTTGATGGTAACCTATTCACTGCTTTGATTTGCTTATGGTGGCAGAAATTTTTTTTTGTTCAGAAGTACAAAAAGAGTAATCCCACACTATGAGCTGGCAAAAAAAACCCAAAAAAGCCAAACTGAAAATCATCATATTGTGCAGAGGGTCCTATGCCACAATAACTGCTTTCTTCTCATTGGAGATGCAGGCAGTGCCATGAGACAGGATCGTGTTCACTGGTGTGGTGGCTGGGGAATCTCTGCTGGGATCCCTGTTCACCTCATTTGTGATCAGATATATGGCTATGCATCCAAAGGCTGCACTGCGTGGTTTCTGTAAATATCTCTTCCTGAGCACCAAAGTCAGCTTTATTTACAACTGCAACACTGTAAAATACTGATAACTTGACAGGGTCTAGGATGGGGGGAGGCTAAGTCCAGAGGGTTATCCAGCATCACAAATTCTTTGTTSCTGGGCTTTCATTAAAGCAATCAGTTTGGCATTATGTCTCATTGAGACTCTTGAGTCAAATGCAAAGTCACTGGTATCTCTATGTAAACATGGGTTTTAAGATAAAGATAAGGTGCTGTGCAAATGCCAGTTTCACTTAAACTTACATAAATAAAAATCACACCAAATAACTACATGAGAAATATCTGGTCTCACTGACTCCTTTAGAGAGATAAATATTTTTGGATCAGTCAGGAATTTACAAATATGTTATCTAAATATTTTTGCAATTTCCTGGGCTGCTGTGGTTTAAATACAAACATGTAAGTCAGAGTGATGTCAGAGAAAACTTGGTGATGACTTTAGCCCATCATGCACTGCTTAAACCTGACTTGTAATAGCTAAATGCTATCCACTGCAAATACTTTTCTATTAAACAAAAACTAGCAGCATGCCACTAATGCCTACCACATAAATGAGCTGGTCACATGGTCTGGAGGGTGTGTTGCCTTGACCGGAATAACACATTGGCAACCTCACCAGCTGAACATACAAGTGTAATGGCACATGCATTTGCAGYCAAGCAGAGAAAACATGTATGGACAAAGGAGTCTGAATTCCTGCTTCCAAAAGCATAGGTGAACTGCATCTTTAAACTCTGCTGTGTACAAATASTGTAACCAAAGCTAAATAATAGCTGCTTCCACCTAAAGGTTGCACTAGTTCTAATCCATATATCAGAGAGGTATTTTAATTTCCGGTTAATTTTCAACATTACAAAGATGAAGATATGTGAACCTGCATATACATATGTATACACACACACACACAGATTTTCTACAGTTTAAAACCTCGGTGTTCTCATAATGGAGATTTAAAATATTTTTTTGAACAGTGATTCATTTCACTATAAAAATAACAATTGCCAGAAATAACATATTTTAACTAAGTCTCTTGAAATAGCAGCTTCCTATGAAGGAAACTAAAGGTTCGTTTTAGYCAGTATAATCATTATATTTTGGTCYTCAAGACAGTAACTASAGCACTGTCTGTCTTATATAATGGCATATTTCTGACAGATCCAGTAAAGATAATGGTAATAGTAGTCAGATACCATTGGAGTCATTTATCCAACATTATTTCACTCATCTTCTACCCCATCACTACAAATTGAGTGAGAAAATGTCTGTGCTATATAAAGATTTCTAAAACAAGAAAATTTGCTTACTGTATCTCCATTACTTGTGCAAAAATAAATCTCCTTGATTTATCATTCCAGCAATTTACCCTGAGTGACATGTCAAAATCTTTACGTTCCTTTTAAAATTTGGCATCTCTTCTAGGCCACAGAAAGGAAAATGCCTGGGGACTCTGAAAGTTCAAAATCTTTTTATTAACTAAAATMATGATTTAATATATCTTAATTGAAAGAAAATATGCCAGCTGAAGATATCAAGAGATCATTGTTATGGAGAAAATAAATAGATAGCACTGAATTATATTAGCAGCAAATGTGTTTCAGAACTAAATTTGGGTGGGGTTTTTCWTTCTTGGTTTGGTTTTTTTTAAGTGAAGTACTTCACAAGTCTAATGTAGAAGATGGCACTGTACAGTATGGGCAGCACCATCATGCTTTTCTGTGCCRAGCTCTAAGGTTAGAATTACAGAAATGTTCCAGTATGATTTAAAATGAGTGTATTACCACTGATGTACAACCCTTTAAATACAGGACACTGAATATATTGGCACTATATTTACACTACAATTGCATTCCTTTTCCAAACAGGATTCTCTACATTTCTGTTCTTGAGAGAAGAGACATGTAGGAAAATAACAAATTGTGTTGCTAAAGATAGTTTTTTTCTAGCTGGAACCACTGGAGAGATCTCACATAGCTTGGTTTCTTATGTTAAAAATGCTCAAGTTAATTCCTAGCCAGCTATAGGTAATTTTCTCATGAGCATGCTGCCAAGAAGTGTAACGACAGGTCCTCAACAACAAAATTTAGGACTGAATTTGTGCACTGAATTATGATTAGAGCTGCGACTACTGGCTTTCATGAGACTTTACATGCATCTACACTTTATAAATATATATTGCTGAGCCTGAGCTATGTAATAGAATGCAGACAGCAAGGTAGATGCGTACTTCAGAAAGAGCACTGAGGTTCCTGCAGACGAGAGAAGCAACACTKAACACACGGTGTTTCCTTCCTTGTCACAGCTACTCCCTAGTGTTTACATACCAGAGACTTATTTTTGTCTGATATTTGAATGTTCTCCACAATTCAGAAGCCAAAACTTGTCTCTTTCTTTTCAGCACCTGATCTCTAGCTTCAAACACAGAAATGTTAAGTACTTTGGGATAGTTCTGGCTTTCCAAAACATCATTTGAGCAAGAAYTCTATAAGAGTTACAAAGAAAGAAGCCCATGGCAACTACTCTGCTAGTCTCTTGCAGTCTCACTACTTTGGGRCTCACTCAAGTAGGGGTGTAGAGATTTATACCACTCATATCAATACATTATTTGAAGCATGAACACAGATCATTCCCTGTTCTTTTCAGCTCAAATTTAATAGCATTCTTATTTTTTGTTTAGTTTTGAGCCCATGCACTGAAGTATTCATCACTGAAGCATTTCACAAATACAAGATTTTCCAAAGTCTTAGGATCTAGGTAAGTGATCATTTTACAGTTGGTAGAAATGATTAAAACATTAAAACTTTGATAGCTATCCAAATCCAGGAATTATAAATTCAARTCAGTTAGTGACTTGGAGCCTGTGTGATGAATCCAAAAATATTCAGTCTTTAATGATGATATGTGGATGAGGGCAGAAAAATCTTTTGCCTGGGTAAAGTGTTACTCATTCACCAAAATGCCACGTGGTTGTCAACAAATAATGTCTGGAGTAACTGCAAATAGGAAGGCACGTTCATGTACTGACTACACCGTAGAACAAAAAGATGCATCCCCTTGACTTATCATATTAAAATTCCAATATGATAAAAAGGTTGATTTTCAATGTTATAATGAAATTAGTGATAAGTTTCTGAACTTACTCATAAAATAAGCAAATATCCAGAAAGATGCATTATAAGAAATTCAAAGGTTTCTYTAGTATAGAATACTTTCTGGTATATAGCTGGGAGAGAGAGTCTTCACAATACAGCCATCCCAGAATCAGCAATAACTTTGATTAAATAAAGGGTGTTTAAAATTAATTAATTGACAAACCCAGGGAAACTTGAAAGTACATTCTGAGGGCTGCCAAACTGCAAGTAGAGGGATGCAGACTACATAAAACATGAACAAATTATGGTTTACCAGTGCAAGGCTTACTGAAAGTTGGAACTGCACAGTGCAACTGCTCCCAGGAGTCAGGATGTATGTAASCTCTAAGGATATAAAGTTCATCTACGACTGCTGATAAAATGTTTTTTAAGATTTAATTGCCATTAATAATTGTTGTCAGAGCAGTAAACATGAACTATTTAATTAGCTTGTCTCTTTCCAATTACTTACTTAAATGCACAGTTGTTTACTCTGTGATTAAAAAGACACTAGAAAATATTCAACAAAAGTAAACCAATAAAATTCAATTTGTAATGGGGTTTACTCTTTCTCAGTACAACGCTTAGAAGAATCACATCATCAACTTTTTCTATATTTTACAGATTAATCCAAGTTTACTTCCATTTTTTTCCCCTGAGCTGGCTGGTACAATACCTTCACTTGGCAGATGAAAGATGTAATCTGCATTTTGTTGTATTCCCAAGCCCTCCAAATTTATCCCTGCCAGTGCTGGATTTGCTGCCTGCACTTACCTCTTTGTTTTCCCACCTTGGGGGGAATCATCACAGTGCAATGACTTTTCCATGAAATTTTCCCACCTCCAGATCCAGCTTAGTCTGGCCAGTACAGGTCTTTTCTCCAGAAGTCATTATGCTTCTTTATGCAACGATAAAGGCTTCTTAAAAAAAAAGYCACTTTTTGGAAAAAACTAAACATTTTTGGAAAAGGAGGTAAAGAGTTTATGCACATCCTTCTGCTTTTGAGGATGACCTAAGTAGACCTTCTTCTGATACTTGGGGCAGTTTCTCTGTACCTGTTTGATATATCACAAGTGAAGTATATCTCTGCAAAAAATCCTTTTTATGTCTTACCAGAGGGTTTTTTTGCTGTTTTGCTCTAATTTTGTGTTTACTCTCCTCTATGTCATGACTTTGACTCTTTTTGGACAAAAAACAATCCYGCAGACTGCAAATATCATCACAGCTAAAAAGCTCTGTCATTACTATAAAATAATTCTTACCTGTTTGCTGGTTCATTTTAAACCTTCATTTGTTCTTGTTTTCAGTTTTGCTAGACAACTATTTCCTGAGCTCAGTCACTGTGTTCACATACAAACTTTCTGACAATCAGGCTTGGTTCCCCAAGCTGCTCTGCTGCAGCTCCAGATCCACCACAGATATTTTAGTCAGTACAGTTTTTACTCTATATATTTAGAGATATATCTCTGGTACCTTTGGGCCAGAGGTCCAAACTTCTGCATCAAACTTCAAAAAGTAATTTGCTAAACCCTTACAGAGCTCTAGAGGGCCAGGTACCCACTCAGCTGCCAAAAGACTAAAAAACATTTTCTAAAACAAAATTACTATTGACAGTAGTAAGACTATAATATGTGCTATAGCCACAATTGAAAGTAAAACATCACTTAATTCTTAAAGAAGCTGTAGTAGCAAAAGTAAGGTCAACAGTCCATACCAGAAAAAAACGGTAGTAGGAAAAAAGTAAGGTCCATTCTAGATTAATGACTTTTCCTGTTTCAGCAGCCAAAGTCCCTAAAAATTCCATTTTTTCTACATGCTTTGGCTCATTAGCAGGTAAATGCGACTGATTTATTTTGTTTCTTTCGTACTCCTAAATAATTTTTAACCATGTGATAACAAAATCTTCTATTCAGCATTCATACTGAAAGAAGACATCAAGGAAATCTCACTTGGGGCACTTTGAAGGGAATAAAAAAAATGGTGGAGAAGCTTGATTGCTTTGTTAAACCCCTGCAGGACCAATCATGTGGAATTTTGATCACATTTAAACTATCAAAAACTTGGAAACACTGACAACATTAAAAGAGCCCCACAAACATCTCCTGTTTCACAGAMTTCCTTAGCCATGGGGCCCCTGGCTGCTCTGAGGTGCCCTCACTCTSCAGCCACTCAAAGCTTTCTGACCAYGCAGGCAAGAAACAGACACTGCCCAGATCAAAGCACAGCAAGAGCAGACATGACTCTGGAGTATGATTAGAACACTAAACTGTGTGGAAGAAGCATTTATTGATCCCAAATAATTACTTATGACCAGTAGTCAACAGCTATCCCACATTAATGAAAGGCTCTAAAGCAAGGAATGGACTTTAACCACAGAGTTATATGGGCCTGCTTCTTTTCTTCTTTTCCAATTTTTGTTGAAGTCTTTTATGTACCCTGAGAGAGCTCAAGAAACCAGAGAAAAATTGCTAATGTAACCAAGACTTTAGACCTAAGCTGCAGCATTTTAGAGAAGAGATATAGTAYGGGATCAGATCTTGTCTGCAGTTCGTCTTTTTCTTAAACACTGGGGTTCTGAATAGGACACCTGTCTTTATTAAAACTAACTCTGATTCTGTCAAGAAATGCAATTAAATTATAATTTGTCTATTTTGTTTTTTAAAAAAAGTTCCTCTTAAAGCTCTAATAACTAAATTTGTAACTGGGGCATGAATTTGACAGAAATTAATAATTACAGCTACAGCAAACCACTTCACTTCCAAACTTATGCTGCTTAAAAACTTGAGAAGAGTGTTCGAATCAGCAGTTAATGTGAGAAAAAAAAATATAATTTCATTGGCGTTTCTCTCTTAATGAATCACAGAATATCCTGGTTGGAAGGAGACCTCAAGGATCAACTGGTCCAACCTTTCTTGGCAAAATCACAATCTAGACAAGATGGCCCAGCACCCAGTCCTGCTGAATCTTGGAAGCATTCAACACTGAGGAATTCATCCTTCCCTGAGGATATTATTCCAATSACTGATTGTTCTTATTGTGAAAAATTTTCCTTTATTTTGTCTAATTGGAATGTCCCCAGGCATAATCTGTACCCATTTCCTCTCATATTTTCCATGCGACTCCTTGTAAAAAGGAATTCGCCATCTTCTTTCTAAAACTGTAGGCATTTCACTAGAAATCTTAGAAATCCTCTATCATTTCCAGTTTAAACTATCGAAATCAACATTCTCTTTCAGAAAGATAAAAACCTGCTGATATGGTTTTTCTTTTCTACTGTGTCCCTGTAAAAAAATGAAATTGACAGTGTTTGTCACTTCGTAAAACCAACAATTGCTATAAAATTACTTAGGGGCTAACATTTGAGAAATTAATCTTATATGCTAGGTGTTCCTTTTACTTCAAGCTCAATAGCACTATTGGGGATGCCTGTAAGTCCATTCATGCACCGTCTCTTCTTAGGAAAATGCAACAGTGAGAAAACAGATGTGATGACCCAAAGAAACAAATTTATTTACTTATTCCTCTCAAGTAACCAGGCAAGGTCTGCCTGTATTTTTCCCCATTTTCCTAAAGCCTTCACTCTGAAAACAATTTTAAATAATTAATAAATCAAACTGAATTCAGGGGCTGTTCACAGATGAATACAACACACAGCAAAATAAATTTAATGTATCTCCTCTTGTGAATTATACAGTCTGATTTAGTGAAACCTTTCTTGAATCTAGAAAATCCAGTGGTCTTTCAGTGTCTTAATTCAGATATGCATTATTGTAGCAACAAAACTGTGCCCTCAGGACATAGTCTAAGCCAGGCAGGTTTTAAAAAAATAAACTAAAACTAAAGTATCAGACTGGCATTCATGCTGTCATATGTATTTGAACATATACTGGCATTTGGACATATACTAATTCTAAYGACATCTTATTTGTAGTATTTCTAAAAAGCATATAAAAATAGTTTAATTTGTACAATCAGTCTGCAGCAGAAAACAAGGCAATGCCAGAGAAACAGASAAAAATATTGTGAAATATTATTAATATTATAATATTATGAATAGCATATACATATGATTGCTAAGAGGTACATATATTCAAGGCTTGAACTATGCTGGAGTTTGATTTGAACTATCTATTTCCAGCTGAACAAGCATGTTATTGTAAAGGCAGACTGGTTTCAAAGTTACACCACTGCTCAACCTCAAATGCAACTTGGAAAAAAATGGATTGCAACACAGAGCTTAAATGCAGAGCATGACCCAGCTCCCTGCCTGAAATGAACACAGAAATATTGCCCCAATCTGTGTATAATATTCACGCAACTAAGGGCACTAAAGGAAAGTGATCTTGTAATACGTATTTGAGGACTCTCTAGAAAAAAAAAAATAAAGTGATCCAGAATAAAATACACAGTAGGTTTCAAGGCCAGAGATGCTGGGAAACAAGAGGATGTAACCTTACGGGGTTAGTTACAACACATGAGGAAAATTAAATCACAACTTCATATTCACTCTGCAGGACACATAAGTTAAGAAGGAATGGCTATAAAAGAGGAAAATCCTTCACAGATTTTAATGGGCTTCTGTTACTGAGAGAATTATTGTTATTAAGAGAAGCTGAGATCTAAGTGGTACAGGTTACAGTATCTCAGCAGCAGCCATGAAGTTCCAAGTCCAGCTCTTGAAGCAAGACTGTTAATCTAAAATTTCATATCTTATTTAGCAGKCTGAAAAACACTGAGAGTATCAGGGGAGTCACTGTGAGAGGCAGACTTAAGACATTTAAATCAAGATACTCCACTTGYGCAATTCAATTGGAAGAGTTTATGGAATTCCAGGGATCCACAATGGCAGAGGAATTGCCTTCTGAGTCAATGTGACACCCTGTCACAGTTTTCTCCAAATTTGCAAGTAACTGGGGAAAACCCTAAAATTTACAAATTTAAGCCTCTGAAGTCAGAAAGACTGGATAAATAGTCTTAAAGAAAAAATTCTGACTTGCTTGAGGATTGCAAAGTACAATTATTATCTAATTTTCTATCCTTCAATTACTTCTAAAGAGATTTCAGAAATTTTCAGCTCTGATCCAGTTCAGYTTTTTAGGTCTTTAGACTAGTGATTCCTTTCCTTACAGGATTAGAGTTTTAGAGAGGCACTCCAATGGCGTGAAGTCCACCGTTCAGACAGAGAGTGTTCTGATGTTGGGCTGTACAATGTGTGTAGCAAATTACACTACATTCCTTTCCAGACACACTTAAGCACTTTCAGATAATCTTCACAAATTTTTCAGCTGTGTGAACTAGTCAAGCAGAAAACTTGAGGCAAGAGATCTSGGAAGAAAAAGATTGGGACATCTTTATGTCCTGAGTTTGAAAATCACCTTCTTCCTCCGACACCTCTGATCCAATGACAGCTCTTAAAATTAGTTGGATTTGTTTCCACACAAGCAATCACAACYCTGTTATCTCAAAGTGTGAGGGGGTTTTATATACCAGTACCCATCTTGTAATATAATGCTGCAAAAATGAGTTACTGCCAGTGAAKCTGGGATGACACTGTCAGATATCAGAAATGCACCTGAGTTTACTCATCTAAGAGGTTCAAATTAAAGACTGAATCCATGGGATTAGTGAGTCTCTGGTAACCTTCAGCAGAGAAAGAGGGACTGTCCTGGCCATATGGAAGGCACATAGGATGGACACTGTAAGATGTACCTGCTGGCTCACAGCTTTTCATCCCCAGTCACTGGACGGCTATTTATTTTTAGTACAAGAGAATGCTCATAAGAAACACCTGTCTGAAGTCTAGCCAAACTATGAAGAACTTTTTTATCTTAGAAAAGTGCAAGACTATGTAAATAAGAGAGCCTGGTGTCCCTGTTTTTGTAGAAGAGCAAGTAAAGATGAYGTCATTGGCACAGTACGTGAACAGAGCAGTCAGCTCTTCAGTAATGCAAAGTGACAGCCAAGAGAGCTCACAAGTATTTTATAMATTTATTTTTGGAATCATATCTAATCACACTTTTCCAGTATTCTGGCTAGGAAAGCAAAGTTATTCATTAAATATATATGTTCTGCAAACAGAATTTCATTGGCAGTGATATTTTAGCTAGCTGAAAAAACATGAAAATGCCTGTTGCCACTCCCTCTTTCTAGTCAGAGTTTGCTTTATCTGCTTTCATTTTAGTAATAACAACAATAATACTTAACACTCACAAATGGACTAAACCTATTGTCATATTTAACAGTTACACATCTACAGTGGTTCTTAAGATGTACCCAYTGCTTGTTTGAGGTATGAGATAATCTCACAATTGAAGCCACCAAAGGGCTTAGAAATTGTAACTGTAGTGGACAAGTCAGAACCTGTTTGAGGCTTTATGCACACTGGGCCTTCCAAGGAATTTGGCCTGATGTGCTTGTGTCCCCCWGGCCAGCTCAGAGTACTGAAATTCATCTCCTTTTCCTGGGAAGCAGACTGAACTYAGCTGAACAATATTTATATTGAGCAGCTAATGGTGGCTGCCCAGTGGCTGAATATCTGTGTCTCTCATACAGAGAGCAAGAGCAGATCCCAGAACYCAGTCTTCAGGCAGCTTCTGGGCTGCTCTTGGAAGCAGCTACCAGATGAGTTCATTTTCTACGATGATGTTCCTCTATGGTTTGCCTCCCATTTCGTCCTGCAGCACTCCACAAAGTAGGCTGATCCCTCTATCCCCTACTGTAGAAGGCTGCAAAAGCCTCCAGCTGCCATTCCTTAGGTATTAGAGCTTTACAACTGAATTTGGGAAGCAGCCCCATGTACCATTTTTCRTGCAAACTTGCCCAGTATCCCTGTTTTAGTGAACAGGGGCTTAAGTACAGCCTCCAGTCTTCAGATAGCTATCTACCCAAAGACCCTCTGAAAATCCAGGTTTTTTTATATAAGAGAATTCATAGACACRGGAATTTATTGGGGGAACTATCTTACATTCTCTGTGTAGATGTTAAAAAAAAMCATCTGAACAAAACTGCAAGCAAATACAACCAGCTACAAAATGCAGCCACCTCTTCCCTTGGGCCTCGTCTGAAGTTACCATTTCCCATAATACCTCTCCAATATTAAAAAATAAATAAACAAAAAAAGCTGAAACAGAATGAAAAGAGGGAGTGATAATCATTGCCTAAATCCACAGTAGCAAACAGTCACAGCAAGGACTGCTTGGCCCAATGAACTTGCCATTYATTCCCTCTGAAATATCACTAAACTTGGTCTGAGAATCCTGTTTCTATTTTTAAGAAATGCAGCTTGTGAGTGGGAGGCAGAAGGACCAGATACAAATAAGAAAAAGAACATACAGGACAGCATGTTATGCTGGTAACAGGAGAACAAAAACAGTTGGATTGAGAGGCTGTCTTGGCTTCACTCCTGACTCTCAAAACCCACTATTCCCATAGTTTGACCACATTGCTGTGGGCAGTCTTTACCCTCCCATCTACACCAGTTCTAGGTGCTGGTTTTTACTCCTAAATTTGAAAATGAAGCTCTTTTGATCAGTTACACTCTTCATAACCTGTGAACTCTCTCCGATGTAGCACAGACATAGGTCTAGCTGCTGCAGCTGGGTCCTTCATTGCAATCACACTGAATCCCAGATCTAAACTTGGKATTTAGCTGAACCTAGTTCAGCTTCAGAGAGACAGGATTTCAGTGCACTTTTCAGCAGTCGTTATTCACTCAGCAGAAGGTGAGTAAGGCATAGATAATTCAGTGGGTGCAATTGTGCCCTCCCAATTTCCCTCTGTCTGTCACTGGTCMCATTGTTGAATCTGCAAACACATCTGTCCAACACAGTCCAGAGCACTGGTGAGGCCCCTCAGCCACCCATCCAGCTTCAGCAGCACAGCATCACCAACATGCCATTATAACCCAATTAATAAGCAGAGATCTGAGACACTGTCTTTTCTTGCTATAAACTTTATGACTGCATTGTGTGGCGTTAGGCCTTTTGAAAGGTATGCTCAAGTCCCAAGAGCAAGCTCAGGGCTGTTAAAGTGATGCTAAGTTGCTTTGCATCACTGATAAATCCCACAACAAGCATAAGAGTGAAACAAAAAATGGATACTTTGAGAATATTGCTGGGTTTGGTGGAGCTTGTGTTTCATTTCAATATTACAATTAAATAAAACCCAGCAAAATCACATACTTGATTCAGTCACACCAACAGGTACACTGACGCTGGTGAAAGCAAAGGAGATGCCTACCAGAACACCAACACACAGAGACAACTACACCCAGCCTTGGCAGAGTACCAAAGCACTTGACTGTGACAAGTAGCAACAGCTCAGTCACATAAATAACAGCTAAGGCTACAGCTCCGTCGGTTACTGGGAGACATTGTTCCTGTCCCTCTGACTGGGATGTGGCAGAAGAGAAGAGAYYGTTTTGCTTGGAAGGGATGTACAATTATCTAGCCTAGCTGTCTGACAGTACAGGGCTGGACAAGAGCTAAAGCACRTTKTTAAGGGCATTGTACTAATGCCTTTTAAYTACTGACAGGCTTGGGGCATCAACCACTTCTGCAGRAAGACTTTTACAGTGTTTGACCCTCCCCTTGGTAAAGAAATGCTCCTGATTTCTAGTCTAAACCTTTCCTGCACAGCTTTGGGCCATTCCAGCTGTTCTGTTCACTGCCACCCTCTCCACTTCCACTCCTCAGGAAGCTGTAGAGAGCAAKGAGGTCTCCCCTCAGCCTCCTTCTCTCCAAACTAAACAAGCCAAGCTCCTCAGCTGCAGGATGTGCCTTTTACCTCTTTCACCACTCTTGCTGCCTTCCTCTGGTTGCATTCAAGAGCCTTCACATCTTTCTTAAACTGTCAAAACCCAAACTGCTCACAGCTCTTGAGGTGAAGCCTCACCAGTGTGAATACAGCAGGATCATTACCTCTACAACCAGTTGGTCATGCTGGGTTGGATGCACCCCAGGGTGGGGTTTGGCCTCTGGGCTGCCAGGGCACACAGTGCTGGCTCCCACTGAGCCTGCTGCTGACCAACACCTCCAGGTCCCTCTCTGTGGGGCTGCTTTCCAACCACTCCTCTCCCATTTTGTACTTGYGCCCAGCATTGCTCTGTCCTAGGTGCAGAATCCATTATTTGGACTTAATTTCATGCCAAAACTACAAGATTCCAGAGGCAAACCATGAACTCCTACCTTCTATCACTCATCTCCTAGAAACCCACACGCACACACGACTGTGTGCAGTAACCCTCAGTTTGAGGTGAAGTCACATGCAAGTTGCAAGCTGGAAGAGATGGTGACATGTCTGGGCTCTCCAAGGGACAGTACTGCAGGTGCCTCAACCCAGCTCTGCAGAGATTGGTATTAAAACTACCTCCAGCATGTTCTGCTCCCTTACATCTCCCATCCTGCGGGKGTTCTAACTAAACCCAGACATTCTAACCTAACCTGACTGCCAGGCAGCCCTTCTTATCAACTGTTTTCCTAGTTTAGATTTGGTTTTCTTTCTTTCCCTGCACTAAACTAACAGAAAATATACCTTCACCCAAAAAAAAAAATTAAAAAAAAAATTAAAAAAAAAAATCTGGAACTGAGTATCTTCAGTGGACCTGGAAATATTTCCCTATAATTTTACTTGTCAAAAAGTAAAAAAGCTATATTTTATGATTCAGTTATGGTTAAAAGAGAGAGAGGAATCATCTTTCCTGGTGATAGATGACAAGGGTAAAAATGCATCTTGCATCCTCCTGAAGAGACACAGATGTAATGTTCAGCTGGACAGAACAGTGCACTTTTAAATAGATAGCCTTCTTGYTACATGTTGTACACTGCACTCAACTGAAAAAAAAAACCAGTTTTCTCCCCTTTTTCTGAGCAGGAAAAAGCTAGAATTTCATGGGACTTAACTTGTTCTCAATAGGGTTCACAAACCACACAGGCAATAATCAAAAATGAAATTTAATAGCAATGATATCATCCATATCAGAAATTATTCATCACTAGTCCCATCTGAAATGCAATGAAGAGATGGCATCATGCATTCATGGCATGTCTAAGCACTATCCCACTCTTCATGCACATCCACRAAGTCTGAGATGAATCTACTATTTGCCTCTAAATAGAACTTTAAATTATTTTTACCAGATCGAGAAATGTCATTCTGAATCTGTGGCATTAAGTCGGAGAAATGATCTTCTATAAAAGCTACAAGTGTACATACCAGGCACATTGGGTATGTTGCCTGCATTACACATCAAGATCTTAGCCTAGAGATCTTTGGGTTCTGGCACTGCACAGACAGGTAATGAGGTCCTTCTAAATAAAGCAGTATACTTTTTTCTTTGTTTATTTCCATATTCACTGCAGCATTTGCCTTAGGCTTCTATAATAATATTTTAACTAGAAATGTATTGTAGCAAAGACCTCAAAATCTCTCTCTCTCAGTCCACCCTGAAACTGAGACAGCTTCATCAGATGTCAGGGCTGTCCGTGCACGGAACAGCAGGAGCAGAGAGCAATCAGTCAAAGACACAGGAGCATAAGCAGTACAGTGATTACCATAACTKAATCTAAGAAGATAAATGAAAACCATCTTTCTGTACTAGTCATGCAACAATTTGTGTTTGATTATTAGAATTGATGCAACCAAAGAGAAAAACACTTTTTTGTATCCTGGCATCTCCACMTTCTGGAAGACCTTAATTTTTCCCAGGCCTGTTGAATTCTAGTCAAGCATTTTTTTGTGCTTTCTTCAGCTTGTTTCTTGTACTTTCTCACCTTTTCAAGAGGTGGAAAGCCTTAAGTGGTTTTATTTGAATAAGCTTGTTAGTATAAAAATCACCAAAAAATAGATATTGGTGCTGCAATATCTGCTTACATCCAGAATTAATTCTTATATATCCMTGGACTTTTCTTAAGGCAGAAAGAATAATTGGCCAGAATATCAGGCCACTTTCTCTATGAAAGAGTTCTTTCATACTGGGATGACTGTTTTCTCACAGTAGAATAAACTCACTTCAAAGGAAGAAGCTGCACCTCTAATAACACACAACTAGTATCTCTATCAAATACTGGGGGGAGGAACTCCATAAACAAAGATTATGGTTCCTAGGGACACTTTGAAAAATTTTCATAGATCTTTCTTAAAGACCAGAGGTGCAACAGCAGCTATGTGGAAAATCTCTTACTTTACAAACTCAGGTCAATGTAGTTTTAGTTAACTGCTAATACATGACTGAATTCAATCTGCAATTGACAAGCAGTTTAAAACTAGTAAGAATTTAGAAAATGGATTCAAAAATAACAAAGATTTTACTCAAAATTTGTTTGTTAATTTGCTATATTTTCCTTTTCTAATTGATCACAAAGTTGATTTTTGGGCATTAGCCAACAGAAACYAATCAATTGCTGTGTAATCAAGTTCTACTGAGATTCAGGCAAATGTTTCACTTTTCCAGCTCACACTGTCTCTATAACTCTAATAAAATCAATAAATAAGTCTGCAAGGGATGATGAATTAAGATGTACATAGAACTCCCCCTGAGACTTTAGCTAGATTTTGCCACAATAAATATGAACATTACTTTTCTGCCTCTGCTTCATCCAGAGCCATTCTTCACATACAGTAAACATGTCCACACAGAAAGTAATGAGGTCTAGGAAATATACTGTAAATTCAAGATCTTTCTTTCTTGGTAGAGGCTTTACTGTGTAGCTAGACCATAGAATTAATTTCCATATTTTGGGTAATTTTAAGAAGCTTATCTTGAAGATCCCAGTGTCTCAATGTATAAGGAAAGTTTTATTGCCATACATAATAGTGTCTCAAAGGACTCAGAAATCAAAAAGAAGAAAACCTACACTCACTGTTTAAAGACTGAACATTCTTTAACCTGTTGAACACCATTCCTGTTTGAAAGGATTTTTGTKGCATGATCACTGGAAATATTGAATAAGCAGCATGGTTCTACAGCAGCAAATGTGCATGTAGAAATTTCAAAATATGATGATGGTCCTATTCTTAATAGGAAAATGATGAATTGTTTAAAAATAAATTTTAAAGTTTTTTCATTTGTCTAGGAAAAGATACTTTACCTGTGCAGGGAAGCAAGTTCATAATTAAATTGTAGGAATTATCACAGGCAAGTGCCCAAGCATATATTCACCCAGTCTTGTTCACTTGTACAAGTGAAGCCTAATTAYCTATAGGATACCACTCACTAACAGGGCTGTTGAATGACAAGAAAACTACTTTTTTGTGTTAGAATTAATATCTAATAAATAAAATAGCTAATAAATAAAATGCAATTCTTCCGATGCCTGAAAATGTGTGCACTACTGTTCCATCTTTGCAGACGTTACACTAAACTCTGAACAAAGAGGAAACCTGAAAAAAACCAACTACAGAGGCAAAAATATTGAAAAAAAGAAGCAATTGAAAGACATCCTATTCAAAAGCAATAATTAAAAAGCCTTCATTTTTTGTTATTGCAGTATTTATCAGCTCAAATAAAACACTATCGACCTTCGAAATTTAATAAGCTTTCCTAAGTTCTAGCTGGTTTTGAGCAGAGCAGAGTTAAGAGCTTCTGCAGAGCTGAGCAGGGAGCAATAAAGGGCAGCCAATGCAGCACACTGCACAAAGACTGGGGTAGGTCTGCTGGGTCCTGGAGTCCCTGCAGAAGAGGTTTTTGGGTAACAGGCTGTGTCTGTGGCATTGCAGAACTTGTATCACATGCGGTAATTCTGAATGTGGAAAATTAAGACAAAAGCTTTTAGTTATCAAGTGGAAAAGGAAGGATGGAAAAAGAAACAAAATCTACACAGATAAAAAGAAATTACATGCTGATACAAAGGGAAAAAACATGATGATGACCTATTAAAGTATTTATTAAATGTTAGTAATTATGGTCATTGCTCCTATGTCCACTCAAACAGGCAAAAACCACAAAAAAAACCCTAGAAAGTAACAAAACGRCTAATATGCTACACTAGACACAGACCAGAAACATTTCACCCATTAGGAAAACTTCATTTTGGAGTAGCAAAATAGGGTAGAATTTATATACAGTGACAATATCTCTTCATATGCACACAYACATACACACACACAAATACTCAGCAACTATGAACACACTGATCAGCCCCTGCAGATCACATGAAACACATCTGTATCCCAAATTGTTCTACTAGCATGCAACATTAGCACGTCCGCCCTAGATCTACTTCCCCTGTGTATATTGCTCTAAATAGAAAGTTTATATATTTTTTTTTTGCTGTTAAAAAATGTATTGCCATTTCAGTTTTGCAAGAGCAGCTTTAGTAGTGCCAACAATAGTCCGTAGTTGAGCCAGGCAGGTGATAGTCTCTTCTCTAGTTTCAGTGGCCTGAAATTTCCTCACCGTTTATTATAATTTACAATTTCTGCTAATTGTKCTAATAAATATGTAAAAAATAAATTCAAATAACTTTATTCAACCCGTTTTCCTTAATTGTTGTGCAAGTCACCTAACAGAGACCATTATTAACATGAATTCAATGGCAGCCCAATCCCAGAGATGCTAGTAATGTTTTCTATATGAGTAATTTGAGTGAGACTATCACATAATGACATATCTATGTAGCATTTTAAGGTCTGACCCCTAAGTTCGTTATTCCCCTGTTCAGATAATCTCAATTGATCAGATACCTTCTGCTCCAAAATAAATATTTTTTTCCTGACKGTAGTCCTACCTCCCTCAGAAGCAGAAGTATCAGGTGTCCAAACCACATATATCAGCACTGAGACCTCTTTCATTTTGCATTCCTAAATTAACTCCAATTCAGAAACAAAATGAATAGCATAATCTAGTTTATTCATTTTGTTGTCTGCAATAAGACACAGAAGACCTCAATACCCACACCAAAGCTTCAATGGGAAAAAAAATTTACCTTAATTTTGATTTGAGATAAATACTTGGCTGAGCCCATTTCACTCTATACTTATTCATACTTCCATCTTCAATTAATTGTTAGCCACAAGATCAATTATCTGGATTTATATTACAAAGAATTTCAAACACACTCCCTGAGGCAAGTTGTGCAAGGCACAGGCAGGAGAAGAGGCCAACATGATATTAAAGGATAGTGTTTGGGCAGGCATAGGTCATGAAATCGAGTTCATACACTTTATGAGGGATWTAGTTCAGCCTGAAGCCTGCTTTTCATTTAATCTCAGAATTTCAGACCTTTCGTGACAGCTACAGCATTTATTTGTTTTCTTGTTTCTGCCAAGAGAGAGAATCATTAACTAAGATTGAAGAAGATGAACAAAATATTAAAGAACAMACTGCTAAAGGGTGCAACATTGTACACTTATTGTCTAAAGAAAGAAGCCGAGACTGGAGTTTATCAAGCCAATACCACAGACACTTCCATGGGCACAGATTTTGCAGGGAGGCCAAGGGGCTGCAGCTCTCCCAGCATGAGAGCTGCAGCCCCTTGGCCTCCCTGCAAAATCTGTAGAGCATTTTTCAAGTGTCTTGATGGGCTGCAGAAGGGAAGGAAAAGGGCAGACACAAACCTGAACCACTTCTGTTTCCCCCATTCACCACCACAGCAGGAGCTATTTTCTGCTGCYAGGCAAGGATCTTATTTTCTTACACACCCTTATGCTGTCTGTTGAATAAACAGCTTGCTACTACCACCACAGACATGTTTAGAGAGCCCAGGAAATGGGTGACTTCCATTTTTAATACTGTTCAGTTTCCCAATGCTTTTTTCTAATTTTTTTCCTTAAAACTACTCMGGCAACATTATTAGATTTGGGGGTCAAAGCATTTTTCAAAAGGACATCAACTACCGCACAAGATTTATGTGGAGTTTTAGTAACAACAGCAGAACAAAATTAAGCAGCCAACCTTTGTCCAGAGCAGCAAGCAGCCTCTGCCCTAGCAGCAGGCAGGGACTGAGCATGGCTTCTCTCTAGCATTCATCAGGGCACTCCACACGTTCTGCTCGGTTCCTGCTGCCTGCCATGAGTCCCAGGGGATCACTGCCGCTGAGGCATCGCCCATGTCAGCCTTTGCCTGCGCAGACTGGGGCCCCAGAGACTCCCTTCCCGAGGCTGTGAGCAAGGGGATGAGTGCAGCCCGAGCCCCAGCCCTGGGCAGGGAAACCCTGGCTGCTCCCCACTCAGCCCACACTCACAGCAGCTTTTCACCACTTCTGCCACACAGCTCCCTTTTTCTTGGGGAATCTGAGTGCAAATTTTCTGTGGTGTGTCCTGGACTACGTTTCTTTCACCCTCATTTCCAGCAGGTTTAGAAATAGCAAAGCCCTGCAATATTGCTGCCCAAAAGAGTTTTAGAACACATATCTATAAGAGACATGATCTGAAAAACACCTAACAGTTTTCTGTGAAACTCAACTCATTTCAAACCATATGTTGGTATCAGACACTAGGGGCAACACTACACTGAGTGCACTGCAGCATGTTTACCCTGGGAGCCAGCACAGGGACACCATCTCAAGTGAGAATCAATTCCAAACCCCAGAGCAGCTTTGCAATTATCACAAATTATCATCACTGAAGCCAAAGAGCTCGGTCACCAGGCTGTGTAGCCGCAGACAAGCTTTTCTAGCTCCTGAGGAGGCCTGATGTTCCACTACAAGGCTCTGCTCTGAGATAGATACCTGGCAGGGAAATCTGCCAAGTCCCACAAGACTCCAGGTATCCCCATCACATTTGAACAACCAGATTTTGAGTCCCAGATCATTTAGGTGCCTTCAAAACTGTGACTTTAATTTCACACAAATGACTACTTATCCACAGTTGCATGTTACATCCTGCATTAAAAAAWATATATTTTTAAAGTGTCACTTGATATTTTTAATGTGTCCTCGACACTTAAGGAAAAGGCTGTACTGAATAGACTTTCTATTTTAATATTTTCTGCTATGGTTAACATCAGAAGGATGGCATATTTTTGATGAATTTTTTCCAAAGGATTACCTCCCAGTAAGAATCCTTCTGTGAAAGAGCTCAAATTGTGGGTGTGAATGAAAATGAAGGCTCTAAGCTACCACTCATGCTCTGTTATATAACATTTTCTTGACTCTAATTTACCCCGTTTGCAAAGTTGCTATGTTTGGTATCTTATGCAGCCTACACTCAGTTCCTCAGGCTCAATTCAGAACATCCACTACACATAGCAATTAGTGTCATTTTATTATTATTATTATGAATGGCACAAAATCTAGTTTGCAGCAGGAAGCAAAGTAATTTCAGGGAGAAAGAACAGGGATGGGAGACAGGAAGCATCAACTTACTAGTATTTTTGAAGCCAGCCAGAGTTGCTGTTTTTTGCACTACCAGCACACACAGATCCTCCAATGCCTGTCATTTCTACTAAAACACTAAAACACTGAAAATGTCTGAAACAGCATTAAAACTAAACATTAAAAGACAGCATTAAAAGAGAACCCAAAGCAAACCTCATCACTTTTCTATAGAGATGGCAAAATAATTTTGCTACTTCATGGAGAGATTTTAGATGTTGAATACTTGTAGAACTACCATCAAGCCTTTAGGACTGCAAATATCCCTAAGCAGAATTAGTCCGTAAGGTTTCCTTTCTTTCCTTCCTTCCTCCCTTGCCCCCACAGATGATGGTGAGCAGCAGAATGGGACATTAATTCCTTACATTACAATCCTGATTACATTATTTGCAATTTGCTACAGTTTTCTCACACTTTGCAATTTATTCCCCTTGTATGAAGCAGTTCACAGTCTTAGTTTATGTGATACTATTTGTAGTTCTAAACAAAAGCAAACCTACAAACAAGTAAATAAAGTCTACAAAAATAGGAATAGCTTTCTCTCATGTCAGTATTTACTGGGCACAATTCAAATTTTTAAAATCACTTTGTCTGTTAACCTTACTTGTTATCAAAGTGCTTGACTATTTAGTCTTTGACATATTTACTCCTGAAACATTTTTATAGGAGATATTTCTAACCTGCCGCCTTAGAGATGTAAAATTCCTGCCCATGGTGACAACAGACATTCCTGCCTCATGTTGTGAACTACATTGTAAACAACTCTGAGTCACAGCATCCTGTACTTATTTTCAAATTGGAAAGAGGCTGTTGGTAACCAAAGGAGGTCTCTCCCTCCTCATGCTGTCTCTGGCTGCTCAGGATGTTGCTGAGCAGTGCCCAATCTTTGGTAGAACACTCATTCATCTGTTTTGGACTGAGCAGCATTCAGGTGCCGTTTCTTTCTTTCCTACTTTCCTTGTATGTGTTTTTTGACACAAACAATGTATGTATGACTCACTTGGTAACGTGTACCTTGCAGGTCGTGTTCCTAAATCCTGAAACTGGGACAGCAGAGCACGTGATGGCAAGGTGCTGTGGCAGCTGCAAAGACAATGTGCCTGTGGAAGATCACAGAACTTCAGTGCCACAGAAGAAGTTTGAAGACCAGACAGCCACACTTGAAAAAAACCCACAAAATGGGCAGGTCCATATCACAGGAACATGATGCCTGACTCAGCTCCTCTCTTGGGATTTGATCTATTCCTCCTCATCGCCTCTCCAATATCTCTTTGCTGCAATCCTAACTGCTTCTGAACTCATTACCATGCACAATTTCAATGCCTAATTGACTCCTTAGCTTAGAGTATCTCCCTTTTCTCCCCATACTTTTTCCATTTCTTTCTCTATTCTGGTTTTCCTCGCGGAGGTTTTCAATTCTTCAATCCCCTTTTTTTTCACCAAAAAACCCCAAAACCAAAAAACAGCAGCAGAAAATAAAACCATTTCTCTGAGTCTAGCCAATTTCCAGCAAAATCTTGCCAAGTTGTGCCATGCAAATAACCTCCAGGAAAGGAATATTTGCTGTGTGAGCAGGTAGAAGCAAGAACTGATGATACAAAAACTGATGCCAGAAAAGCTTGCAAGATCCTTGAGCAGCCTTTGCTGCCTAACACTGGTGCCAGGGCAACATCCAGGGCCCACAGGTGGTGATCATAAATCACACACCTGTACACAGACAGGACTCCTGGACTATCAGCTTTCTTCACAGGCATCTGCTCAGTGTTGCGTCTGCTCCTGCAACTCTTCCAAGCAAAAACAAGCATGGGGTGAGGATAAGGCCTGTCCTTTTCAAAGTCGTGTTGACAAAAATTATGCCCATCTGCTCAGAAGGTATGCTTTAGGGCATGATGTATAGAAGCAGCAGTGCTGTGCCATTGTACCAAAGCTTGGTCCTTATTCCCTCTGATTCGCAAAATAAAATCATCCTTGTAAGTATAAACTGTAATCTTATAAAACAATCCTTCTAGCAGAGCTCTGAGAAAGACTAATCTTTTGTAGAGCTACACTTACCAAACAAGGAATGGCTCTCAGTGCCTGTCAAAAGCTAGAAGCCCTTTCCTCTATGCAGCGCTTCCCCTATGATGGCAGTAATAGCCAACTGACAAGACAGGAACAACTTGTCAGGCTGTAAGTTCTTTGGTTTACCTTACCTCTTGGGTCAAAACCCTGGTGTGGAAAAATTATATCAAGGAAAGAAAATCCACTTCAGTCAATGTTTTTATTCAAGTGGTATAGCTGAGGTGGCAGAGGAGTACTCACACACATTGTCCCTATGCAAAGACATTCTGCTGACACAGATCTGATGACACTGATAAAGCAGAGACAGGTTTGTAGCATAAGCAAGGGCTTTATATTGGCAGAGTGACATTCAGAAAAACATAATCTTATGTGTGTTGTGTATACCAGACCAGACAACACACAGGAAAAACATATTTCTTTGCAAAACTTTTGCTATCTAAGGCCTTAGTCCTACAGTCTAATTTATTCATGCACACTGAGAATTCTCTTTAGTCATCAATTCAGTTTTCTTTGCTAGCAGGGTGAACTAGTCCCAGATAAAGCAAAAGAAGATACTATTAAGGGTAGCAGATTTTTGTGCTCACACCTGGGACTTCATTCTTTAAGGACTTTGCCTTACATGAAAGCAGAGCGTTCAGACATAGCCACCATTTGTTCAGTAACAGACTGTTTATAATACTTGAGAATGGCACGTCATTGCTGTGGAAAACTGCAAGGTGTTCTCTCCAAGGAACTAACAGTGTTTTTGGGAACAAAATGCTGGAGACAACACAGCCTCTCACTCCATCACATTGGAGATTTAGCAACCATAGGAGTAGCAAGATCAAACACAGCATCCAATTTAACTCCCCCATTCTTTTTCCCTATTTCCCAGGTATACTCCAGCTTCTAAGACATCTGTGAGGTTATGAATCAACGCAGATAATCCCATCTTTCACATGTACAGACACGTTCTCAGTAACAGAGTAGCAAATCAGTGCAAATGAATCCATTGATCCCTTTCACAATTCAGCCACAAATCAATTTAGTGCAAGATTTATGTGATGTTGAGAACAGCAGTTGCAGCTTGAGCAATGATATAATTAGGGATGCTCTAAGTGTTCAGGGGAAAATGAAAGAATAGTGTTTCTCTTAACAAACAGTAAAAGGCATCAATGGAGCAATAACATCTTTATTGTCTGCATAGTTCCAGTGACCTAACTGTTTTAGCCATAAATGGCCTTTAAGTTCTAGTAGTTTGCAATAAAACAAATCATTACTGCAATGGGCCGTGTCATCCCTAGAAACAGAGGAGCTCTTTTTCTCATTAAAATCAGCCACAAGCAAACATCTCCCACACATGGTGCAGTTTGAAATCTGTAACGTTATGGAAGCCAAAAGTAAAGCAAAGTCAATCTAACCATACTGTAAGCAGAGGRGATACATCCAAAAGCAACATCTCTCCAAGCAACTGCCATAAGCAGGAGGTGACACCCTGGCAAATAGTTATGAGACAAAAGGAAACTAAATTTTAGTACTTGTGTAGTGACCTCATGAAACACCACCATGAGTACTGCAACCAGCTCCAGAATCCCCAGCACAAGAAGGACATTGGTCTGAAGCAAGTCCAGAGGAGGGCCACAAAGATGATTGGAGGGGTGGAGCATATCTTCTTCAAGAAAAGTCTAAGAGAATTGGTATTGCTCARCCTGGAGTAAAGAAGGCTTTGGGCTGAGGTAATTGTGGACTTCCAGTACCAGTGGTTAGCCAACAAGAAAGATGGAGAGGAATTTTTACAAAAGCATGTAGCGCTAGGACAAGAAGGCATGGCCTTGAAGTAAGAGTGGATTTAGATTAGATATTAGGAAGAAATTCTTTACTTCAAGGTGGTGAGGCACTTGGAAGAGATGGCCCAAAGAAGTTGCGGGTATATCATTCTCCTTGGACATCTTAAAGGCCAGGTTGGATGGGCAACCTGACCTAGTGCAAGATGTCCCTGCCCCTCACTGGAGGGGTCGGAACCAGATGATTTTTAAGGTCCCTTCCAACCCAAGCCATTCTATGATCCAATGATTTAYCCATGCAGGAACACTTTCACTGGTCCTACCACTTAGTTATGTAGAAATAAGGGTAACATCCATTATCCTGCACTCTTGGAAATTAATATATGAAAATACTTCCAGTGCAGTACAAAGGCACAGGGCTCCTGCTTCTTTCTGTTTCCACCTTGGTAATTCAAATCCTGCATTTCCTTTGACAATATAAGGATTTTTCAAAGCTCCACAAATCAGGACGCACAGAGCACATCAACCTTTACCCTCACAAGCACTCTCCATTCCCATCACCTCTCCAAAGCCAGCATAAAATGACTGGGATTGACCTTCCACACCTTCCACACTACTGATGTATTCCAGGGGTTTTATAATTTATTGCATTTGGAGTCAATGAACTGTGTTTATGGAGTGTTAGAAAAAAGATCTAGACACCACATTACCATGGCAAAATATTGCCTAGACAAGTAAGGAGCTTCTACTCAGCCATTTCTGCATAGCCCCTTCAGAAAGCTTCTTATAAACTGGAAGGGTCAATGTATCCCAATAGTATCAAACATTTCATTCAGGACCTYGGATATTTTCAACCAAATTTTACTGTCAACTTTAAGCTCTTCTCTACTACTCCTAGCACTCTTAATATTTTAAAGATCCATTGGCCTGGTAAGAAATTAATTATTTTAGCATTGTTTAATTTGGGGTTTTTTGGTTTTTGGTTTGTTTTGGATTGGTTTTTTTTACCAGACCTTTCTGATGCCTCTGTATTTATCATATGCTTGTAAAAAAAGGAAAACATATTTAAATAATTGGCCTTTCTAAGTAATCACATAAGAATGCAATAAAAAACATTGTGGGGGTTTTTTCTGTGCAAGACAAACTTTAGTTTTATGTTTTATTTTTATCTCTTAGGTAAGGCCTGACATTGTTAGATAGCTTAGGAGCTCACAGATAGCTAAAGACTGTATTTTGGTTTGTCAGAAACATGATGAAAAGGAGGGAAGAGCTCTTTGAAGTCTTATCTCTTTTTAAATCATGTTGCTCTTCATACTGAATATACATATTTTTAAATTATATTCATCAGCAGTTTTGTATTATACTCAATATAATATATAGTAGTTAACATCACAGTAGTAATGTTAGATTATATATCATCAGTGATATAAAACATGAACTCTGCAAACATTCTGGAAAGCATCTTGGCTRCCTTGTCATACAAGAATACCTGATGCAAAGACAGGCCAATTCCCTTGCTTACTACCATATGGCAAATCACTTCAACGTGAAAATGAAGTTTCTTTAGGTGAAGCTTGTAATCATAATTACAGTGAAGTAAACCATTAAGTGTTTAGTTCTGTCTTACATTACAAAAGCTTCTAGCCAGGTCTCTCCAAGAATATAATTTTATTTTATAAAGGCTTACTGAAAAGAAATCCATGGCATTAAGAACAAAAAATAAAAGAGTTTACATACATAAAACTCCAGAAAATGGAAAGGCATATGAACGGTTGCCACAACGTATATGCATGTCACAATAACCAGCATTTCTTTCCATTAAATGTTTGAAATCCTTAAATTCCCCCTGATTATACTCGAAAATGATACTTTGAGCAAAATGTATCASAGGAAACACCTAAGACACTTTGACCTTGTTTTGGAATGCAAATACCCTTTTTGCTTTTCTGACCAACATTATCTTTATGTTTTGAAGATAATCTAAATTTTTTTTTAAATTTTAAAAAAAGGCACTCTCCTATCAATAGTTTGAAAGCTCAATTATTTTCTAGGAAGAACAAAAAAACAAGTGTAGGAGCTAAATCTGAATAGCTTTGAGCAAGCTGTGTGCCAGATTTCAAGGCAGTGGAACAGCTACATTTATAGACTCATTCTGCCTTAAAGTGTATGAAATTCATAAAAATAGAAAAATTACATCATATTCTGCTGCATCATTCTCTCACTGTTTTCTGTGTTTTCATATTCCCATGTCTATGAAAAATGGCATATGGATTATGAAAACATATTCATCTATTCACCATGCATCTTGTCAGGTTAAATACATACCTTTCTCTGCCAGCATTAGAGAAATAAGTCTTATAATTAGCAATAGCAAGTAAAAAGAAAACTGACAGAACTTATTTTTGTCTTGATTGCAACCTTCCAGTAGCATCTGTAATACAATAATCCATCTGCTTACTCCTGGGAGTTTCCCATTACCTTTTCCCATTTTCTGGTGTCCTTAGGATAACATTTGAAACTCTGCAACTTCCTCATCAATCTCCATACAAGCCAAGGAGTTCCTACAAGAAACATATTATTTAGGGAGAGCTTTCAAAACTCTTATCCAGAATTGCAATATCTGTCCTTATTTGCCAAAAAAGCAAGATGTACCTGGCCTGAGAAAATTCCAGTCTCACTTGAAGACAAGATTTAATGCCCAAGTTGTCCGGTGCCATGAATTATTACTCAGTGTGGTGGGATGTCCTGTCCAGAGCCATCACTGCTTCCTCACCACTAATTTTCTCATGCAGCCCCCATGCCCCACATCAGCCCAAATGCTCTCCTGAGCTGGTGTCAGTGTCCTCAGGGCTGCAAGCCAGCTTGCCCCAATCCCACACAGCCTCAGCCCAGGGGGAGTGTCAGGATAACCCAAAAAGGGGAAGGAGCTGCAGCAGTGGTGGAGCAGGTGCTTCCTGAGGAAGCCTGTAGGGAGGATCCTAGATAGATGCTTCGTTTCCCCTTCAGCCCCTGGCAGCAGCAAGAGAGGTTGGAGGCAATCAAATACCTTCTCATGAGGTGTATTGGCTTCAGCAGTAACATCACAGCATTAAAGATGTTACTGGATATTTTCACACATGTCTTTTATTTTCAGAATGCTTCAACAACTGGAATAATGAAATTAATATACTGAAAGAAGGTGGGTTTAACTTGTGCAAGTGTAAATTTTACTGCACTGTCAATCTTGATTAGGGTTTTTTAATAAAATACACCAGTGCTTGACTGATGTGCACTATATTAGTTTTTCAAAAGATAATATTTAGATTATATTGTCTTGTAAAAACTATTCAACAAAACTTGAGCAAAATATTTTTTAAAGTATCATTTTGCTCACAATTTCATACTCTTATCAGAGATGATCACAAATTCCTATATTATACCTGAATCTCTGGCAGAAAGACAAGGAAAAAAACCCCTCTCATGTAACAAACTATCACTCACTAGGTGAATAATGCAAATGGCTCAGACATATGAACACCTGCACAGAGATCCACACCAGCTGAATTGTATTCCTATATACTTACATCTTTAGAAGAAGAATCTAGAACAGAATTTACATTCCCACAAAACCAGTACTAACTGTAACATTGTTAACAGGCTGAAATTTGAGCAGCATCTCAGAACTGACTGGAATTTTATTCCTTCATGAAGTGAAGGAATGATAGATTCAAAAGAATGATCTCTACCAAAAAAAGACAAAATTAAGTACAGAAGGAAAAGTCAATCTTAAATGAAAAAAATGCTAGACTAGAATAGTCTCAACTAGACCTTGTTAGTGTTTGAAAYGACCCATTATACATTCCATGGATGTATACACATATACATCTGTATGCATGTTTAATCTGACTTTCCTCCTGATGTGCTCTCTTTCCCAGGACAATGAATGACTYAGCTAATATTCCAAAAACCACTGGTTTCCTCTGCTCTTCTCTCCTCAGTGGCTAGCATTATCTGCCCTGTCCAAAAGACAACAAACATGTACTACACTTTTTYCTCTCTTTGTAGCCACTCTCTCTCTCTAACCCAGCTCCCACTGAAGTTGGGAGAATGTAGCACAGCCTCGGTGCACAGTGCCATTACCCAGGATTTGCCTGGTCCTGATCTTTCACACCAGGATGCTCTGCACAAGGGCAATATAACTCAGCATAGTTCTTAGGTCTACCATATCAATGGTTTTGACTCTTGACATGTGTATGAACAATTTTACCAAAGACCCTAATGTGGTTTTCCCTAGAAGCCAGACTTTTTCTTCATGACTGAATTACGAGTTGTCTAATCTCACTGTCATTCATAAGTGTGTGACAATGTTTTTAACACATTGTTTGCTAACTTTCCTTTAAATTTATATCAGAGGAGAATGACACGAGTTATACCTTTGACAGAGATGCACAAAAGCCACATGAGGTATGTTGCCACTTTATAAAGGCTGAAGCATTTATTGATGCCTTATTTTACTTTACATTGAAAAAACATATTTTTGTGTCTTTTGTGTCAAACCAGTGTACAGCTAACATTATATCACAATTTTCTTTTCAAAACTTAATAATCTTTTAGCCAAAGTGTTGTCCATGTGTTTAATGCAATGGTACGCATCTTATAATATGAGCGCTCAGGTAACAGATGTCAGGACTGCTACATTTTCAGTGCTGCTCTTGGGACCAGGTATCTGGATCCTTTTCTTCATTTTTAATAGCTCACAGCCCAGAAAAAATTGTCACTGTGGTGTAAAAACAGGATAAATACCTGTGTTAGCACTACAGTGCTAACAACCCACAGACTAGACCAAAAKAAATCTTTTACTTTACCTCTGTAAGTAGTAGCAAAAACCTGAGACGACAGCAGAGTAAGTTTTTTCCACCAAAGTTGCATAAAACTATCAATGCAAAACAAAACAGAGCGATCCCAGTCACWTAAATGCATCCAAAATAACAGTAAATTCAAAGCATTTTCAAGAACCTTCATTCTGCACTTGCATTCTTGCTTCCCTGAAGAAATTACCTGAATTTAGCACTGAGTTTAGCTGACTCAGACCCAAATGTCCACAACACACATGGCACTTGAGTCCTACCAGTGCTGTATTGCCACAGCAACACAACACTCCACATGGTGTTCCCATTTCTGAGGGTAGATACCAGGAACCTGAGTGAGCCACACAGGAATTGTTTTTGTATTCGATCATGAGACTGCTTCTCTGCCTTTTTGTGTCCCTGTGTGGGTGTGTTTCTAGCCTGCCAACATAACAAATTAAAACATTTCTAATTGCACATGCTTTTCTTCTCTGTTGTGGCCACTGTTATGTATAACCTGCTAACTTTTCTATTAATAAAGGATGGTTCAAATAGAAATGCAAAACAAAACCTGTCAGAGAAGCGCCCTGTTCCCATAGCTCAGTGATAAGAGGACTGATCAAGACCATTATGCAGGATGGATAAAAAGGCAAAGCAGAAGATACAGATTGAGGTCACTTTGGTTTCTTTGAGGTGATCTGGCAATTCACTGTTTCTTCTTAGACACGAACTAGGAAGTGGCAAATGAGGTGAGGGATGAGAAAGAAGGAGAGGGGGTTCTTCATAAACCAGGTATAGTCAGTTGGTAACTCCTTCTCACTGGTTGTTGTAGGTGTTAAGATGCCATTGATCAAGATGAGAACTGTGTCCAGGATCATGGAGAAGGAAATCTACAGAAGGTTATTGACTACAGAGGGACTACCTCAAGTTTCTTACATGTGTGCTGCCACAGGCACTGTATTTAGGCCAATAGGCCATATTCTGACCCACTGCAGCCCTCTTCACACCCCTGTATATGATTAGTTTTTAAAGAGGAGCAGCTTACAAGTAATGATTTTTCTGTTATGTATACTAAGATCTAGGGTGTGTGACATTATCRTGGTAATTGAAACATATTTTTCACTGGTTGGGCTCATAATTCTTATCGGTTCCTGGCTAGTGCATGGAGAATTAGATACCTTTTTCTGGTAGGCAAGAGGAATTGAATGCCTATTTTCCATGTACACTGAAATGAAAATGTACTTCTTAGTGTTTGCATATACAGACATTCTGCCAAGTACATCAGCAGTTGCTTGAGTCACAGCATCTGCTGAGTTTCTGAATCATGCTCATAACCTTGAATGTAGTAAGACATTGGAAACAGCTCCTGATATGTGCTTCAGCTATTATACATTTACATACCACAGGGAGTGTGAGATATGGAGCAGTCATAGGTGTCTGATTAAAAGAATCAAACTCCTCTTCCCATCAAAATATCTGGACCAGGACTGGAAAGAGGCTGATGCCTTCACTGGTACCCCAGTGCAAATGTGTTTTTAAAAACCCAGAGTATTCACATTTTCTTTCCCCTTGAAAACCATACCAGTACACATTTTTGGTTTATTCATTAAAASATTTCAAACATTTACCTAATGTGGATCAGCTGCTGCTTTTTGTACATTGCAGTATTAGCTGTGATAGGAAGGGCTGCTATGTAGAAGGACCTCAGGGGCCTGAAGGGGCGAGCTGAGAGCAGCATTGGGAAGTACAGCAAAGGCCGAAGTAGTATCCTGCCCTGCGGAAGCAATCAGGCCATACAACAGGACAGACTGGGGATCAGCGGGCTGAAGAGCGGCTTCACAGAAAAGGACATGCAGGTCTCATGGAACACAAGCTGAACATGTYAGCAATGTGCATTTTTCCAATTAGATATTAAGAGATTTTTACATCATAATGYTGGTCAAATGTGGGTTCTCTTTGCCTGCAAAAGCTATTGAATCTCTGTCCTTGAATTTATTCAGAACACAAAGCACCTGCTCTATGCTGCTCATGCTTTGAAGGGGGCAGGTTGATGTCCGGAAAATTGATGTCCATACAGTTGATACCCAGAGTTTATTTCTAACCTGAATTAAAGGRTTATTCAGTTATTTCTCCCCAATAAAAATGCATTTTAATACCTTCTAAATAATTTCACATTTAAGACAAAACAGTTGTGCTCCCTCCTTCCACTGCAAGCCCACTAAATCACTACTAAAAATAAAAAACAATCMTCTTAAAACTGAATTGTCTATGATTACAAACCAGAGGTATGTACTCAGATCTCTGTGTTGTTAATCAAGGTCTGGAACAAACAGAAGAGACTTTCACTGCTAACCCCAGCAGCAGCCAATAGCAGATGCTCAYGAAAATATCAAGCACTCAGTCTTGCATTTAACATTTGATCAAGCAAGYGGCTGGAACAGGCCCCCTGACATCACTGCAGGAATGGCTCAAAGCTTAAGAAACAACTACATAAAAATGAAGTGAAATCTYCAGCAGCAGCTAGTTCATTAAAATCAGCTAAGATAGTGGGGGGAGTGGTTTCTGGAAGGACCAGRAAACCAACTTTGGATTTCATCTTCCAGAAGGCATATTTCAGAGGTTTGTTTAAGTAAAAMAGAATAATTGTTCCACTAACACCTTCTTCACATCTAGAAATCAGTCCTTAGAACTGATTGCTAGATGCAAAGAACCAGAAGTCACATCTGGATCACTGCATACAAAAAGGTAGCCAACATGTATTATTTTCCTTATTCTTTTTAGTTATTTTTAATACACTTGCTCTTATAGCTTCTAAAAAATTTTGTATCAAAGAGTTCCACAGTTCAACTGCACGGCAGGCAAAAAAAGGGTTTTTTTCTTGCTCCAGTCTTTTGGCTGAGGATTTTCTAGTATGCTCTGTTTTGTACTCTGATGGCACAACACATGCAAAGAGCTATGTGATGACTCTCAGCTCTCTCTGTGTCTCTTGCTCCCTTCACAGCAGTGTCACACCCTCTCTCTCACCCATCATATTTCTAAAGACACATCTGAGTTCTTGCGTTGAATAAGTTTGTTTTACTCCTAATCTGACCCATTCTAAATGAACAGAAAAGCCTCATGGAATGGGAATGGAAAACCTGATAAGAAACATTGCTAGCTGGTATCATTGAGAAAGAGCTTGCTGCTATCTGCAACAGGTGTAAGGGGAAACCACAGAAAACTCATTTTGCACTCCAGCTGACTGCCTGAGGCATACCAAAATTGAACATCTGAATTCCCTATGAATAAAATATATTCATAAGTGTTATTTTGTTCTGAGAGTTGTCACTTCCTACCTGATGGGGTGAATGCAAACAGTTGAGCTGTGGCCAACTATATAACCTGTAGCAAGTCAAKAGCTTTTAACACAGAAGTCATCTTCGTTTTTAAGTGTTTGACCTCTGTACTTGGAGATTTATATTCTTTAGCTTCACATTGTCTTTTAAAGTGTAAAAAGCATTGAAGCTCTCACACAAAAATCTGACTGCACAAAATCTATGCAAGACATTAGATTTAGATATAGTCTTTTCAGGATTATAGACATCCTTTGGCTTAATCCCTGTGCCAAAAAGGATGATTTGTGAATTAGTATGTCATTAAGATGTCGKTAGGTCTGTAGCCCCTAGCACAAAAACAGGCACAGTTGAACCAAGCATGTGCTTTCAGACCTTTCTATACACTGAAGACCTTAGTCTGTAGAGTGTCATCCCAATAATATTGCACTGTTTATTCAGCCACTACTCAATATTCCTGGTTTTACACCACCAGAGYGAAAGTAAACAGATAAATTTCACACACAGCTCTCTGTGTTCGGCTGCTTTTTTTTACCCCATTATGGTTTCTTGTTTTAATGTAAAAAGGGCTATGCAACAATTCCATTTACCCATGYTCCCATTTTACAGACTCCTTCAGGAGTTGGTCTACTCAAATAAAAAATYTGAGTCTGATCTTCCCATAATTGTGTTATGTTTGAACTCTTTTCAAGAGGTTTACTTCCTTTATGTGCTATGAATAATTCCAGTGTTCAGAGACKTTGCAGCTGTTCAGACTGCAGCTCATCTTTGTGTAGCTTTGCCAAAATTTAGACACACTTAAGCATGTGTGTGCAAAAACACATAGACAAACTCTCGACAAGCAGAGTGGTAAAATATGGCAAATTTAATCAATATGTAAAACTAGGGAGAAAATGCCTTGTCATGTTTGGCATGCCAAGTTAACAAATTTGGAATTTTAAAGAAATAATGAATCCAGTAGAAAAAAAAAATCTGAATACTTAAGTCAGTCAGTCTGCTGGACTGGTTTCTACAGGACTTCCTGTCTATCAGCATCCTCCTTTCTGGTGTCTCCAAATCTAACCCGAACCAATGCTTCATCCACTAGTAATAGAGACCATGGATAAACCCCATTTATATGGCAAAGGAAGAGAATGGGAAAGGCAGAAGCAAGCAGGCTTTCTAAAGAAGAGTTCAGCAGTTTAGARGGAAATAACAGCAAAATGCCCCCATCCCTAAGTCAAGCACTTCTGACTGGACTTTGCTTCCTCTACAAGAGTTTATTGCAGCTCATGCTTATATTTCTCCTTTTCAGTCATTTTCAACATAATTTTTTTTGTTTCCAGTCTGTTCCTTACTATTCTTACTTGGAAATGGCTTTTCATTCCTGCTATCTCCCCAGCTATCTGACTGTCATCTGCACATMAATAATGCAACTGAACAGGGATGTACAGCCTGACTAAATTAAATTTAAAATAACAAAGAGTGCAAACTCAGAAAACTGAAATCAGAAAATCTGCTCAAAAGCAAAGTTTCRCAATGGATTTCCAATGTAACTTTTATTCCCTCTTACATTTGTTAGGAACTAAGCCTGGATACAGAGTGATGCTTCACGAACCTCTGACTGCAGAACAAGTTATCCCCAGCTCACAGTAGTTTAATGATACATGTGGGCAAAATATATGCAACTGTCTAATAAAAATACTAATCCATTGCTGTTAATGCTGTGCTATCATTGTAAAACGACCAGCTGGGGAGAAGCTGGAGTGTTTCACCAACTATTATTGGAAACATCAGCAGAGGAATGACTTTTAGCTTGTGAGCTACAAGTTGAATCTGCAATCCTGACTTGTCTGTAATTAAAGAAGATGCAAATAACTTGTAACTGTTTGCTACCATGTGCTGTTTGGAGCCCAGTTAATACTTATTATTCAGAAATGTATTTCAGTCTTTACATTTTTAACTGAAATTTATATTGATGGGAAATGATCAATCACTCCCTTGTTGTACACAATAGATGTACACATTTGTCAAAAGAATGTTAGAGAATAAACAGAGTAAAAATATCCTTTTATTGAGTGACCTCATTGTCTTGTTCCAGACAAAAACTCCTTCTAACCGAGTCCATATGGTGTCACATAGCATAAAAAAATTCAAAATCTAGTTGAAGCCTTTCCATGCTCTATCAGTGCTAATAGTAAACTACAATAATAGTAAAATGAGAAAATTAAGTTCTGTGTGACTCACTCTTTGAAAGCAAATTTGTACCTTGAACTTTCATAAAGGAGAAGTATTCAGTGTCCGAATCAATCTCTAGCCAGAGGGAAAGAAACAGAAACTCATCAGAGAATCCTCACACTCAGGCTAAAACTCACRAGTTTCTGAAATGAAGCTCCTTAAACACAGGTTGCTTTGCCTGCACAKGGAAAGCAAGTCATTTAAATGCCACACTCTCATGCCACCATCTGTCACAAGGCCAGTAAAGAAGTGTCCAACTAAATTATGCTAACAATTTCTGAATGATCTGTAGCAGATGCATGCTTTGTGGAGTTGCTGAGGATATAAATAATGGGCAAAATCCTGCTCCTCTTACTTTCATAAATAGCTCTATTTTAAGACCAAAGCATTATTTATTTTCTAATACTGCCTTGGACTATGCAAATTTATTCTGTTCTGTTGCTTTACACAATCTTGCACATATTTATATTCAGCAGGATTTTTAAAACCACGTAAAGTGTGGTAGATAATACACAAGGCATGAGGTTTGGTTTTGGTTTTACCTCTTAGAAGGCTACAGCTAGCTCTCTTTCATAAGTCGCTGGCTTTGAATTCCATAAARGTTCTTCACAGTGATTGCCTTACATTAGGTATTACAATAACACCTAGAAAAGAAAATAAGATCTGAGCTGTTATAACAAGCAGCAAAATACAAATTGTCTTGAAAACTAAGCATATTAAATATGCAGACCAGAGAGGCCGCTYGCCCAACCATTTTAACAGCGTGACAACAGGGACCAGGATTATTATAGTATCATTCTGGTACACAGTGTTATCTTCAAGTGCACTTTTCTGACCCAGATATTTTCAGTGTGCCTCTTAATGGGGAAAGCTCATGGAAACAACCAGAAGAGGTCCTCATTCATACAGTGATGTCATGTTAATTTTTGTGCTTTTCAAATTCAGGTGCAGCTGACAGCTTCTCGGGAGCTCAGGGATGGAAGGTAGAGCAAAACAGGCKGTTTCCATATCAGGGGATATTCAGGAACCTTGAAAATCTTCCTGACAGTTAGTACTTGATAGGAAAATAGTGCATGGATGAGGTCCACAACAAGGAACTGTCTTAATTGCTTCTTATTCTTGAACACTGAAGATTGCAGAGCACTGAAGATCTTTTGCCACAAGAGRTTGCCTCTCACCTCTTTGCCACATTCACACAGCATCCTTAGTGAGAGGGAGAGCCCACAAAGGAAAGGCTGGAGATCCCACTCAGGAACAGCAAACACAAAGAAATTCACCCAGAGCAAAGCATCYTCAGCTGGGCTCTGAAGTTATAATTGCTACATATGAAAGAGCTTCGAGTTGGTGTGGATAAGGGGTGGGGGACAAAAATCAAACKTGGTGTTCTGCAGCATGCACATTCGGCATCCTGAGGGAAATTCCTCTTATTCCATCTTGAAAAACAGATAGCAGACTCCCACAACAGTAAGAAAAGGGCAACAAAAATTATCAGACGTCAAGAAAACAGTTTGTGTGAAGAGAGACAAAAATAATAGTCTTTAATTTAGAATCAAATCCAGATTGACAAAATCTACATAATGAAAAATAGTGAGAAAGTATTTGTTTGTACTTCCTACCAGGATTAAAATTAAAAAAAAAATATCATTTATTTTGAATTATTCTTTTAAACACACTGCATATCAATCAGGTTTGGAACATAATAGTGCCACATTGAGGCCAAATTAATAAAAGAGTGCTGAAAGACTTGTGGAAAATACATCCTTCAGGCTGTTTGGTAATTATAATTTGAAACCAGTTCAAGTAGACCTTGACAGCTACTTGCTGGAGCCTGAAAGGGACAAAGTATTAGGTCCATATCTTCAACTCCTCAACAAACAGCCTCATCAAAGTGTAGGATACAAGGCTAGACAAGTGTTTGGTCTGACCCCATGCAAGTTTCCTGTCTATATAGAGCAACCCTCTTCCCCCTCTTATSTGTTGAGAGAATAGGTAAATACCTATAAATCAGTTAGAACCTGAATGGAGAATCTCTGTCAGGTCCCATTGCCTACAAAATAGTAAACAAAATGACAGAAAATAAACAGAGCATGAAGTACTGGGTTGAGTGAGGTGGAGGGAAAAGACAATAAAACTGTAACTTTTTTTGAAGATATTTTAGGTACTGATTTTTTTCACCAAGTTTGGAGACTTGAAAACTTCTRGCAAATGAAATCTGACAGCAGGAGAAATAAAAACAGTGATATTCTTCAGGGTTTTCCATGGATTTTTTTAGAATCCATATTTATTTGCACTAATGACTAGCTGATTATTCATACTGCTTCAAATCATACTAAGAGAAGGAGTCCCATTATGATTTGAAAGGAAGAGCACTTATCCATTCACTCTGCATCAGGAGGGGGGAGGTCTGACTTCAAGCTTATTTCACAACATTCCTGGTGTTAATTAATAACATCTGAGCCCCGAAATAATGATCCATGCTGCCAGACACTTGCATCTGTTTATAAACATAACTGCTAGAATATATTCATGTATTGCACAGGGACATAATGTCTGAATACATTTTATAGTTCAATAACTAAGGAAAACATACTTAAAAAAAAAAGCTGAAAAGTGGTTGAAGCAGAAAAAAACTTCACTTTTAAGTACAACAATCCAACGAACCAYCAGCTGAGAAAGACAAACCTCTCAAGGGTAACCTGAGACTCATAACTGCCCTAGGTATGGTATGTTTCCTAGGATCTAAATACATAAAACATTAATATTTTTGAGGTGATTATTTTTTGGATCAATTTTATAAAATCCACTCTGTTTTTCTGCCTTTACTGAAAATATATTTGTCCAAAACTCACCTATTTTAATTAGCTGGTTATCTGTTTTTTCAATTGCTTACCCAAATTTTGTTTTAGTATATTGAGATAGAATCTAAAATAAGGAATTATACCTACTCTTTGGCTCATGTTGAACTCCTTTTTTAATTATTCCAAGGAATTTTTCTCATCACTGAAAAGAAGTTCAGGTTTATCATTTTCCACATCTAATTCACAGGACTGTTTATTTCTTACCCCTAAATTGCCACGAGATAGCAGACTCAGAAAAGACTTTTCTCATGAGTCACCTGCTACTCTCTTGCCAAAGTCCTATATGAAAATTGAGGGCAATTTCCTGCAGAGCTCCCTTGACAGGTGGGCTCATTTGAAACTTGAACTGTTAATGATTTCTTTCTATCAACCACTCAACTGCTTATTCATTTAGGATTCTGTGAATCCTTGTAAGTGTTCAAGTGGGAGCATAAAGAGATTTTGCTCTTTATAAGAACTTACGAGAACTACAAACATCTCCTCTCAGGTTGGCAGGAGGAGTTGGTATAGCTGTGACCTAGCACTACTTTTCTGAAATTCTCTAAAGCCATTTTTACAGACAAAAGCAGATTTGATGTCAAGAAAAACAAAAACAAAAAGCCCAAATAAAGTCAACCAACCAACCAAAACAACAAGAATTCCTGCCTAGTAGACAAAGACACTAATAAAATTTATGTATTATTTAAAGTGCAAAAGATTTTTTAAATGTCTGGTAGATGAAATAAGTATCAAAGTTTCTTTTAAATTAATTCCTTTACACGTCAGAAAATTCTAAAATTAGGGCTACCTGAATAACAGAAATCAATTTCTGAAAGTATTCTGAAAAGAGAATGATCGACTGAAGCAGGGAACAAGGAACTTGTGGAGATTTCTTTCAGGCTGGAAGACTCAAGCTGCACATTACTTAAATGTTACAATTCATGTTGTGTATTACATAAATGAACAAACAGGCAATAACCTTGCTCTACATGGTTCCCTACCAGCTGCTTGTTCTTGTATTATTTTTGCTCTCCTGTAGATCACTTTTTAACTAGCTGTTCACCTCTAAGTTTTGSTAGTGTGGAAGATATGTTCCATAGACACATGGCTCATATACCTTACATTTTAGCAACAAAGTATCTGAAAACAAGTTCCGAGTTTAGTCAGACTAAGTTTGTAATCATGTAGATAATTTTACCTGTGCAAACAAAAAAGGTATCAGTGAGGCAAGGAAGATTTGCCTTCTGAAAGAACAAGAAAATTACTTCCATACAAGAAAGAGTGAAGGAGCATTGGGTAAACTACTGTCCCAGCTTTATATTTCAAATTACAGTTAAGAAAATAGGGGGGGAAAGGATCTGAACATCACTTTCATAGTCTGATGTCTTTCCAAATACCTCTGGAATTGTACTTTTAAAGCATAAAAATCAATTTAAATCTTTTTTTGTTGTATTCTGTGTGTATTTGGTCAAATAAAACAAAGAAGGATGGAAAATTCAACTAACCACTACAAAAAAATTTACTCATCATTTCTAARAGCTTTGAAATCTCACTTTGACAAGACAGTTATTCTGCGCAAACAAACAGCATGTTGTGAAAAGAAGGAAAGCAAGGAAATGCAAAAGCTGTGTAATACCATTTCCCTTTGGTACTGGATGTTTCTTGCTGTCTGTTTAGATTTCATCACATTTTTCTAAATCTACTTCTTAAAGTGAGAAACTACATTGGCCATATGAAGACAAAAGTGCTGTGCACATTGATGTGTGCTCAGTTACTACAAGAATGTTTCACCCATTGAAACAAGTATGATTCTCATTTGCATTCAGGAAGGGCGGCTGTTTCTTGTGAGTATTGAACAAATTTTAATTCTGATAATGTTACATTCTGACTCTATAAATAWGTGTATCAGTCTTAATGCAAAAATAGCAAATATTTGTGTTATGAAACACTACTTATACTACAGAAACTGTACTTAAAGAGTGTGCGTTGCTGGGTGGGCAATTTTTGCTAATAATATATTTCTTRCTGGTGTTGGCATTGAAGTACTCAATCCAATTCATTTAGGGTTTCCTAAGACACACACTGAAGAAAAAGGAGCATGTCCTAGTGACTGCGATGGCAGCTTTGGTAGAGCAGGTGGGGTGTAAAAAGTGTCAGTGTTCCACATTATTTTGGAAGGTCATGCTTACTCTTCCAAACCAAAGAAAATTTTTGAGTTAGGCAAAGGCTGCCCTGGTGCCTAGAATCACATCATCCACTTTCCACATCACGCCACTGCACAAAGATTTCTGAACTACAATGGTTTGCAGCATACTGATTTCAACATGGAGGTAACACAGATTTGAGTCTTGACCAGATCTGGGTGGCTTTTTACCAAAGATTACTAAAACTATTAGGATCAAAATTGGTAAGACWTATGATACAGGGGAAAAAAACACCTTGAATGTTTCAATATTAGCTAAAACTTTTATGCTGAGCCCTCAGGATCACAGATTATAATAATTCCCAGGAWAGGATCCTCTTTAAACAGTCCTCAGCAGCTATTAGTCATGCTGCTCTTAAATGCCTCTGCTAATACAGATACCAGAGCCTTCCTTAGCAAATCTACTCCCGTACTTCACTGTACTTTCTAACACACAGTACTTCCACATATCTAAAAATTTTCAAGGCCTCAGACCTCTCACATTATTCCTGTCTGGGTTCTCTGCCACTTGTGCAGGCCTTGTCTGAMGTGCATTACCCTAATAAAGTCTGAGTTAAAGCATTGTGAAAAGTTAAAGCATTTGAACTACATGAAGTGATTTTTTGTGCTCATCAGTACAACACCTGGTATATTGTTACAGAAGCTTTCRAACCCTATATGACATTGCAGGGATCCACAAAGTCTTTTGGAAGCACATTTCACAAACTTCTGTCAAAAATAAGCAAGGTAGCTGACGCTACCCCAGTAAGGGGAAGAAAGTKGGAATACACACAAATCTTTCCACCTACCATTTAAAGCGCTTCCATTCTCCCCTCATTTTCTGCCTAGTTTATATGAATATCCCCTATTCCATTGCTTACACCATAGATGAAAATACTGCACACACCTGTGACCAACCCCTGGYGAACCCCACAAGATCAGTTCTTGCAATTTGATCACAAGCATCTGGTAACTACTGTGACTGTATTTTTCCCAACCAGTCACACATTTACTCTGTAGTACACACCTCCAGGCTGTGTTTCTTGGCTGTTTTGGCGACTTCCACCTGAGGCAATATCAGAAGTTTTATTAAAGACATGTTATTTGGAAGRGTCTTGTTTTTCTCTATTCTTTAATGTTACGGGAGATAATTAGGCCATGGTTGACTGTTGGTATTTATTAAATTAAACTGGTATTATTTATTCTTCTCAAGAAATACTTGCTGGTCTTGAGAGGTGAATCTCTTATTTGTTTTTCTCTGTGTTCAGAAGTTAAGTTGATTGCCCACTGATTTTCTGAGTCCTTGTCCCCTCWTACTTCTCTGCTTCTCTCCCCTTTTCTCTTTAAAAACCATGTTTACAGTTGTCCTTTCATATCTCCCAGAACCTCACCAACCCTCCATGCCATCTTGAAGCAACAGGGACAGGCTCAGTTACCTCGTTAAGTATTCCAGGGTGAGTTTCATGAGACCCTGCCAACTCATAAGCATCTCTAACCTGTTTTTTCTGATGYTAGTTAGAGCACTTACCCATCTGTCACCAATGTTCATTGTGTTAGCCATCTGGCTACATTTATCCTGGTTAGTGAAACTGAAGCAAAAAGGCCCTTAAGCACTCCAGTTTTCCCAATATCCAATCATAGTTTTGCCTTTGCAGTGGGATTTGTTCAGCACTTCCTTTTTCTATCAATGCAATTTTAAAATGTTTTGGTCATCTTGATTTCTCATGTTCGTGTTGACTTTAGCAAGCCCTGGTATTTTCTTGTTTTTCCTATATGTAGAAAACACATATATTTGTGTTTGTGTGTATAGATATAGATCTCTCTCTATATATGATATGTATGCCATATGTATAGATATAAAATATATATTTATATATATAGCATAGTAATTTTTTATGTGCGAGCAAAATAACCCAATCCTTCAGTATTAAAAGATAATGCAAACCAAATTCAGAAAATAAAAGTGATTTTGGAGAGATAGATGACCCCAAAACAATATTTTTAGTAAAACAAGTTGAATAAATAGTCCAGGTTAAAATAAAATATTTTTCAGGTAATTTGTTTGCTTTGCCAAAAAATAAACAAATAAACAAACAGAGAAATACCAGGATTTCCCAGGTTTTTTTACAATGAAGATAGACTACAAAACTGAGTTACAGGTTGTTCATCATTCTCCAGTGCTACAACCAATGATTATTCCCAGAACACAGAAGTTACTACTACAGGGAAAAAGTACACCTACAAAAAAAATAAAACAGTCCATAAAAACTTCTCTCATACAACTATGTCATCTGCCTCTTGGTTAGATACTAAGCAGAGAGCCTTTTCTCTGCACTTGGGGTTTTTTTGATTAATCTTATTCAATGCCACAATATGAACAGCCAAGCCTGATGTCACTGGAAGTAAGATTTTGTAACACTGTAGTTCTGACCACAGACAGCTTGTCAGAAAAGAGCATGAGAAAGAAGAGTAATATTTCAAAAAACAATATATGACACGTTATAGATAGTAATTACTAATTAATCAGCATTTGAAAGGAAAGTAGGTTTATATATGTAGACAGGAAGAAGACAGGAAGGCCTTCTGCCCTTATTGTGGAAAGAGAAGCAGACTAAAGGGAGAATCAGAGAATTACAAAGATTCCTCAAGTTTCCCGAGTTTTTTAATTTCTTGGATCACAAAGCACATCTTAGTGCAATATTAAGTATTCACTGAAGCAGATTGTGTTTGCCTTTGCATCATAGGACTCCTGAAATCTTTGAATCATGAATGAACACCTCTGAAACATGTGGGTTTATTTGCCCATGAGCTGCTTTCTTGATACCACTGATCCTTTGGTCTGACATCAATCAACCTTTAAAACTATAGGTTCAAAAGCTGTATTCCTTTTTTTTTTTTAAAGTTTGTAATTCAAATGCACTTTTGATGTGGGAACATACTTAAAGCAATGTGCTCATCAATGAAAACATACTTAGCAACAAACATGGAACAGCTTCTCTAATATTAATAAGGTTGATTCAGAGGAAGTTCAGAGGCAAATTCATGCCATTTTTCAAGGCTCATGCCTTAGTTTTCTTTCCATTGAATAACAGTGTACTTCCCTCACAGCTTTACAAGAATTATTCTTTGGGCTGTGCTGCGTCTCCATCAGCTTGTCCCACTGAAAGTGTAGCAGAGAAGATCCACACTTATTTCTCAAGAGTCTGGAGCCTGATCATAAAACCACGTCCTTCCAAAGCCTTGGGCTCAGGCCTATCCTCTCCCGTGGTCTCTACTTAGAGACTTAGAGTCTACTTAGAGACTTGGTGGTCTCTACTTAATTGCAGTCAGACCAGGTACTGGCTGATCTGGACCACTGACTTGGCCATGGAAGAATTTCATTGCTAAGGACCCACCCACAGACCTCCTGAGTGGCCCTRGTCACCACATCTGGACCAGCTCTGCACTTCTAGTCTGGGCAGCATGTGGTGTGACTCCATTTCTCAGAGAGGTCATGGAAATCCTTACAGTGATCCTTGGCTCCCAGGTTGCCCTTCCTCATGCAGCATCCTGCTTCCTGACATCAAGCAAAAAGAAATCCTGAAAGCATTGTTTGAACTTTTTATGGTGAAATATAATGATAATTTAAAGAAGGTCACAAATTAAGATGAATTTCTGGGACACTGGGAAAATAGGCAGCCTTCTAGAAGAAAAAAGCATGAGAAATATGCACATACTCCATGGAGAAGAGTTTCTTCTCTGTTAGTCCTAGCTAAAGAACTGCTGATAAATCCACATAGTTGACAATTTTATCTTTATCTTCTTGGGGAAAAAGCCTAAAAAGTATTGGTGCACCTCTCTCCACATAGAGATCAGAGTTGGGAAGCTGGAGCATGGCCACACATTTCTACTGGCCACACTTGATGGTATCAAAATACAATGCAAACGTTGTTGAGCAGGGCAGCTGCAGAAGGAATGGTCACCCTGATCTTCAAGCTCCTTTCATTGGCTGACCTCCCAGCCTCTACAAGGATCTTCAACTCTTTCTTTCTTCTCATATGTATCCACATATCTRGGCTTATAGCTTTTTCTTTCTTTGCAAAAGGAAACAAAACACATCCTTTCCAAAACTACTCTCAGCTGCTTCTTAGAGACCGATCAGGTGGGGGATGATGGCATGGCATTGCATGACCTTTCCTGTGCTGTGGCTGTTTTGCTCTTATTTATTCAGTGCCCCCTCTGCACACATACAAAGGAGAGGTAAAACCAGGCCAGATCTCTTGCCACCGTGTCCTGAGTTATGAAACTACAAGATGTTTTTCTCCCTTCCATAGACACACTGAGATCAGAGAAAAGGAAAAGCCCCACAAAGGGCTGTGATTTATTTTGCTTCTCACTTGTTTTCTGTCTCTCTAAGCACCATTTCTTACAAGAAGGCCCAAGACTTTCCGGGGCTGACTTGTTTTTCTATGAAGCAACCTTCTGAAATAGCAATTCAACTCCAGCCATTTCACTTCACAGGGGGAGATCACCAGCAAAATTACTTAAGTTGAGGAAAAAAGGAGGAAAGGAAATTGTCATTTACCCAAAGTAGGATTACATTTGTGCCACAACAAAAAGGATGCACATCTCCCAGGCAAAGGTATTTGCRCCTCCTCACAGATTTGTCTCAAAAACATGAGAGAACACAACAGATGCATGTTACATTGAATAAGCAATATACACATTTAACTCATATCTCTTTGTGTGGTGCAGCAGGGAGAARTCTCCTTTTCTCACTGGTAATTAGAAGATGCAGCAGATGGTTAGGCTTACTGTACTTGGTAAGTTCCATTGAAGGAACTCAGGCTGCCAAGTGATTCTTCATTAGAACAGGCCTCTTAAGTTGTACCAAGTAGCTTTTCCTGGGATTTAGGAAACATTCTTTTGTGCAGTAATATATTGCTAAAATAATTATTCTCATTCCTACTGAATGGTTTTCTTTCTGGCATCAGGAACATTATTCTAATTATAACACCCAGAGTCACCAAATGATGGGTGAACAGCCAGACACCATCTCTGTCATAACCAAAAGAGCTTGTAAGTCAAACAAAAGAAAGAGGCATTCAAATCATTGCCCATGTCAAAAAAGAGAAGGCAAAGAGGTCATATCTTGTTAACATGGCAACACAGAGCCACAGACAACCTGGGTCATAAATTCAGATCTCAGGCTGCTTGAGCCAAATACAAGAAAATTTCTCAAACAGTAGCAACTTAGCATTTTCAGCTTCAGCTCAAACCACTGCACTTTGAAAAAAATCACTTCTTAAAAATGGTCATACCCTTCCCTGAGAAGTTTTTCTTTTTCTTCATTTTTTAATGTCACATTTCTTTCAATTCAGGGAGATTATGAAGAGGTACACACAGAGATGTGAAATGAATGGATCTTACTTCCTGCCATGTTCATTGCTTGGGATAATTAAGCATTCATATCACAGGGTGAAAAATAATAATTTCCCTCTGTATGTGACTCACCCAATTTACTAGGGCCTGGCCATAGATGAAGAATTTTTGGTAATCCCTATGTAGTTGTCATATAAGTCCATAGTGTTTCTCAGGGGTGATGAACACTAGAAATCAACATTAATCTTTCTCTTTAATCTAGCCACCAAACGACTCTGGTAAYAGCTTTTTCCCTCATAATGGAAGAGGAAAAGCAATTCCACCCTCCCTTAAAGGCTATATGACATATAGCATAGCTGCTGCTCAGTGGGTTCAAGTCAGTACTCCTTCACTTTGAACTAAACCTTCCTTCAAAATATTAATTCCTTGCTTGTCTTCGTCTCACCTTCCCTCAGCTCCTAGATAACAATTGCATGGTGCTACTAAGAAAGAATAGGAAAAATCATATCATAAGCCCAGAACCAGGTAAATTGGCACTTCTGGGCACTTTGCTAGCCTCAGCACCAAACCTTGGAGCACAAGAGTCGGTCCTTGTTTTTGCCACCTTCCCAGAAACAGAGCCAGTGCAGATGCATTTCTCAGATGGCCTGTGTCAACTGAGTCCACATTGAATTACAGAACTGATCTTTGTGGTGAACATGTTTCCTGCAAGGTGTCTGAACATGAACCTAACAGCCCACAGAAAGATGTGCATGATTATTTGCAGGAGAACTAATGCAGACATGTGTACAAAATAGAACCATAAACAGAATAATGCCCTTGGTACAATAACTCCAAATGTGTCACAGATTAACGTGCCAAACRTGATAACTATTTTAACTACATTGATAGGACCCTACAGACGTGTAGGTATGTCAAATGGTCACAAAGTACATATATAATTCAACAAAACTGAACAATTTATGGTAATAAAGGATTTCTAAGCTAATTAATCAAGTCCTAGGTTCTGGCCAGATATTGTTTGGCAAGGAACATGACACTGTTGGATTGTTCTGCTGCCTGAATAAGGCTCATAAGTGATAATTCTGAAACTGGACTGAACTCTGCTGAAGAGGCCAAGGATCCTCRGCAACAGGTTAATGTTTAAAGGAAAAGCCAAAATCTATTGAATGATTTTTCAAACTAAAGAAATTGGACRGTTTGTGATCTAAAATGTCTGAAAATGTAAACACAATATACGTCTACATCATCTGTATAGCAGCTTAAAACAATACTACACTGCTATCAACTTACTCTCTGGCATAATTCAGAAAGTATTCCTTGTAAAAGGAGTTTCCTCATCTATATTGCCTATAATTCAGGTTGAATTCAATTTTAATGTTTCTGTTGATTTTAAGACTCCTGTCTCTCCAAAGAGACTGCCAACTTAGGGGTAGGTGAATCACCACACCACAGCCAGAACCATGAGGCAACACCACTAAGCTCCTCTCTAACAAAAAAGCATGTCTGCAAAGCAGACCAAGGCACAAAAGAAGCAGATTCTGGTTCATAAAGAACTTTCACCCAAAGAAAAAGAAAAAAAAAGAGGGAAAAAAATGTGATTTTTTAGTTTGTCTCTCTGTATCAAGAAGGGATTAGTCATCTGCTTTGTGGGGATGTCATCTGCTTTCCTACACAGTAATATACTTCCATAGAGAGACTGATTGCTAACTACTTTGCCAAAGTCAAGCTGTACTACAAGCCATCTTGGAAGTTAAGATTCTGCAGACAGTGTCTGCCCTGAACAGGATGCCCCAAGCCAGGAACTTTATGCTCAGCTCTCCAAGGGGCTTTATGTGACCTTAGAAAAACATAAAATGTTGCAGTGTGAGCTCATTTCCTGTTTAAGACTTCCCATTCCTTCCCACGTGTGGCAAWACCCTTTCCCTTCCCCTCCCCCTGCTGAGAGCTGTCCATTCCAGCAGGGGYGTCCTGTGGTTGGCAGAGGTTCAAAAGATGCCCCTCAGGTCCGGGCTCATTGGCCTGTCCAAGTGTCTTTATCCCTTGAGCCTTCCCTTCTCCCACCTGGTTGGTCCCTCACCTGTCCCTTCCCTCCCCCTGCCCGGAGCTTAAAAAGACAATCAGAACACGCGGTCGGCATTCTAATGGAGCTGTTACCAAGATTCGGGTGTCTGTGACCCTGGAATAAAGGTCTGGATTTAACCCTCCCTTGGAATCCACTCCTATTTACTCCTCACCTAGCCTAAGACTTCCTTCAGAGGCGAAGCCTRAGTTCCTACAAGCCTGGACTTGTTTTCAAGTGCCTAGYTGCTATTTCCAGCCAGGCAGAGGTGTCRCTGTGGTGAAATACCACAGCAGCTACCCCAGCCAAGCRGCAAGGGCCAGACGAGCCCAGGCACGTTCCRCCTGGCAATATTGGGATTTTATTCCAATAATCAAACATCTCAGCCAGAGTAAGTGGGATGTGCTGGCAGATTAGCACGTTATTAGGGCACTAAAAACACAAGCAAAACCACAATGTCATATGAAAGCAAAGCTGTGTACTACCAGACAACAGTTAATGGTTGCATTTCCTTCTTTGTTTTTATGTTCATTGCTTTGCTTTGAGTCTACATTAGGAAAAGATCTCTTAAAGACAAAGAGAGACATAGAGCAGGACATTTTTGTTTTCAATATTCTTGGGTTTGTACACTGAACAGTAAAGATCTAATTTAATGCTAGTGTAAAATGGATGGGGTCAAACATTGAATGGAAGCCAGGAACTTCAGGATACTACAGATGCTCATTTTTGAATACTTTGTGAATTTCTTCCCTTTGGTTTTGAGCATACTATGTGACATTCAAAGGATTGGGATTTAGAGATGAGGAGGAAATCTTGGAGAGGCTGAAGCTTTTTAAATATGCCAAACAAAAAACTTTGAATGCAACTGCAATTCAAGTTGCAAGGTCCTTAACTTAAGACTGTAAGTGTCTGTGCTTGGTAAGACCATAGGTTCATTTAGCCCACTGTGTTTTTTCCCACAAGTATCATGTAAGAGTACTTCTGGAGGGACCTGAGAGTGAACTAACTAATTCAAATTTTTCTCATACAACCAATTTTTGCTCAGAAGGGTGCTGTGCTAGCTGYGGTTTCTACACTTGCAGCAATTCTCCATAGATTTCCTTTACATGAGCTTCTCAAATCTCCCCTGGGGCACATGAGTGCCTCTAGTATCCTCATAGTTCTCCTGCCTTCCATGGGAGAAGCAAACTTGTGATATTTGTCTTCATTATGGCTCCAAGGACCAGATCACAGCCTCTTGTTCCCAGTCTGGAAGAGATAATGAAGAGCAGGTTCTTCTCTGCTCACTCTACACACTCCCATGCTTCGTAGACCTTTGCCACAAATGAGACAAAGATTTATACTGAATCACTATAATAATGTTCTCAATTTTAGTCACTGCTTCTTTCCTCATATTTGTGAAAATCTGAATTGCTTTTAGACTGATACCAAGCACTGAGTTCATATTTGCATGGAAACATGAGTCATAATCTCAAGATTTCACTCCTGGGTCATGATGGGAGCTCAGAGCTCATCTTCTCATATTCAAACTTAGGTTTGTTTTTCCCATATGCATGACTTCATATTTATTAATTTTGAGTTTCAGCAGCCTCATTTAATAAGAGTTCTGCTTTGTATGAGCTATCCATTCTTGTCTTCCAGAATATTCTTGTTTACTACTGTAATTGGGTTTTTGTATTTAAAAGAAACATAATTTGTTTTTCAATAATAATTGTGCTAGCAGTTTCCACAATACATTATTAATTAAATTACACAATAAGAAGCAACACTTTGTATTTCTAATTAAATATTTCATTTGCTGGGAAACAAAAACATCCTTAGAGCCAAGTTTCAAAAGTTACAAAAATTCCTAACGCCCTTCACAATCAAAGATAAGACATACCTTTTGGTACTGCATTTTAGTTTGGAAATTGATAAAAATTTTCTGACATTCTCTTTAGGCTTGACTTCTTGGGAGGAGAACAAGATGTAGACAATACTCAATTATCTGATACAGATTTAACTGACTTGTAATAAAAAACTGACTTGTATATAAACTGCAAGCAGTTAATAAATGATAAATATATAAAGGTATTAAATAACAATAATACATACTTTATCAGGTTTTAGCTAAAGTTGAAAGTGAAAGTCTTCTTTTTGACTTGTTCCCACTCAGAAGATGAAAGAAAATTTCAACACAATAATGTTTGTATTTAGAAACTTACCAAATACAATTATCAATAGGAAAATAAGGTAGTTACTTTCTTTGATTTGGTCATTTAATAATAAATATTTTCTTGGACTATACAAACTTAAAAGAGAGAAAAAAAAGGTAGGATTTAGACAGAAAACAGAATGGGCAAAATTTTAACAACCACGACGATAATTATTGAGCTGCTGTTTTTGAAAACTACGTGTTAGTTGTTAATTAAAACTTCTAATGATAGTGCTCACATATATTTTAAATGTATTAAAACCAGATTTCACTATTCCAATGCCTAATAGTCCAACCATCTCTGTATGTCATCTTCCAACAAAACAATATGAAGTTAACCAGATATTTCTCCATTTACTTCAGCTGAGCCACAACTCCACTSAAGACTGAAAAGCCTGGAAATTTAAATCTGCAGAAAAAGCTGAGAAAGCTACTTTTATTAAATACAACTAAAACTGTAATTGTAAGAAACCTCTCTGTGCACTGTGCATTGTGGAGAGAACACCTGCTCGTGTCCTAGATGTAGATTGCACCTGGCATCCCTGGTCWGGGGACTTCTCTTCGACTCTCCTTTTGAAAAGGAAACTTCAGAGACATATCTACATCTGAAATTGAGTCAGAAGGGTCCAACTCCCACGTGGAAGGTGATGATAAATTCTATAAGCCATTGTCCAGGTTTAGGGCAAATTTGGAAGAGAACCTCCAAAGCGGCTCCTCTAGAAATCAGATTCAAGCCCCCCCACCCACCCCCAACCGCTTCAGGAAAATATTTCATTGGAGAAAAGTGGAAAAAAACCTGTCTATTTAACAGGCAAAGCATTCACCTGCACAAAAAAATGAACAATATTAAACATAAAACCTCTTGCTGCTCCAAAGAGAGATGACAAACTCAGAAAGTCCCCTCCCTGGGCTGTAGCTCAGCTCACTCAGTCTCTGATCAGTCCCTCCGGTGCTGGAAATGCCGCGGCCCAGGCCCGGCCCGGTGGGCCACGGTATGAGCTGCCAGTGCTCTGCTGGTGTTCAGTCCAGAGCAGGTTTAAACAGGCCCAAGGAAAAGAAAAACCTTAGTCTAGGGAATTTCTCTGCCTCAGCTAGCTAAAAAACTAACTAAAAGCAAAGGAGAGCTCTGTCCCGCCGTCTGTCCATCTGCAGACAGCACAGTTTGGGAGCAGGAACGAGGAGGAGCGAGTGCAGTGTCTGAAAACAAACTGYGTGCTTCTTCTCTCCCCSCTTCACTCTCAGAACCAATCTTAAAAGTGCAAAACTTCTGTGCTAAACAGATGAATGGGGATATGGACATCATAAAGTCACCCCAGGACAGCCATCTTTGCAACCCTGTTTGTAAATGGGGGAATAGAATAACAGCAGCACTATAAATTAGTGTCTAACAAAGGAAAGAAAAAATATTTGGCTTCAAGAACCAGAGAAATCTATCTCAGCTTTATTAATCTATTAGAGCAAGCAGAAGGGGAGGGGGTGTTGCATATAAAACCTACATTATTACCTTTTTCTAAAGAGTTTGATGAAGGTGCTTTAATTTAACACAGGTCTGTCACATAGCTGAACTCCTAGGTAGTTTTAGAGGTAATTGATATCAAGCATTGTATCCTGAAATTTATTCATACACTTTATATTAAAGTTGTTTTAACAGGAAGCAAGATAATTTTCAAAAGAGCTATCTATTTTGTTGAATATTAAACTGCAGAGCGGAATTCATTACCATCAACCTTCAGAAGAGATGTGAAGATCAGTCCTACTGAGTTGCTGCTGTTATCTTTAGAGTGGAAAAGGCTTTGCTCATTTCTGGGGAAAAGCCTGCCATGCACTTTTTACTGGGAAACAGCTTTGGAGTTCTTACTGAAGGAATCATACTCAGCCCTGAATAATATCTCTTTATCTGTGGTCAGGATAGTTAGAAAGTAGAAGCTATAAAAAATTCTCCATCCTTAGGAGAAAACCCAGGAATAGCCTTTTATGCCTGTGTAACCAGATATGGGGCATCACACATCAATCCCTGTTCTTTAGWGAGAGGGTGAGGAAGCGGCAGTGCTACAGACAACCAGCTGATAGAACAGGGAATGCCCTAAGAAATCCTCATGAGAGTCTGTCTACACAGAAATCTTGGTAGATAGGGTCTGATTCAGCCCACACTTCATTATAAAAACCATATTAACACTGACTTGAGCAGCCAAAAAGTGTCATTCCTTGGCCACGGAGCTGGACAAGAGTGGCCGTAAGCATGTGCTTCTTTCTTTTTGAACAGTGGCAAGAGGGACAGCCCCCTGCCAATTGCATATAACATCACCATTCCCCCTGAAGCAAGACCCATTCTTTCTAACGCATTTGGATGGGGTACCAGAGGGGCCTTGCTCTCTGCTGCTTCAGCATGCAAACTTCTACACCATGGTCACCCAGACATGTCTGTAACACAGAGAGGACAAAGCATAGGTGAGCCCTCCTCATGCTGCTGTGCTCAGGTGAAGCAGGTTAGTTCAGATTAATGACTGACAAAAGGTTTTTATTCCTTTCTACATGTGCTGTAGACACCTAACTGCCAACTGATCATGGAGCAAAGAGAACAGGATGGTAGGATGAACTATTTTGTGGTTGTGATTTGTGAATTTGCTTGTCAAACTCTGATCAAGCTATTTAATCCATGAAAAGAAAGAGAATTGGATCYGTAAAGTCATACTGATGGAAACAGAGCCTCATGATCAAAAACATCCTGCAAAGTCAAACACCTTGTTTAGCTTTATACATGGCTTCATACTGTTCCCCAAAGTAAATAGATACCAACAGACATTCAACTAAGATTTTTTGAAAGTAGATGATCAAAATAGAGAGAGGAAAGAGTAATTTGGGAAAATGCTCTCAAAGACACCGTCAGGGCACAGCATGGGTCAAGGGCTCCCCAGGAGCCATGGGGATTTCCTTGGATCCATCCAATGGCAGGTCCTGGCAGCCAAGGTCCTGGAAGCCAAGGCCCACCCCACCACCTCTGCCAGAAGCAGGGCAGACAGAGGGTGCTGGGACAGCCCCATTCCCAGTATCCCTGGGACCAGTGACAGGCTGGGATGCAGGCCTGCAGGCCTGAGACTGGAGAGTCCCATAGCTTCAGTCCCATATTTCAGCCCCACAATCCCACTGTCACTTAAGTCCTGTGTCTTCAATGCTTGTGCCAACTGCTTACACTCTGCTCATCCATTTGGGGCTGGGTCCATTCATCCCAACATCCAAAACTCTCTTCTTCAGCTCTGCACTGACTCAGCCCATCCATTTCCAAATGCYAACCATCTCTCCTCAAGATCTGTAACAGATATCAAACCTGTTTCAAAATATAAGGAAACAGCTTCTGAAACTTTCAGCTTTCTCCTGTTCCTATTGCATACTGTCCTCCAATAATACCTGTGTTTTCCATTATTGCTAGCTGAGCCATATGGAAGCGTGGTAGACCACCTCCAGATGTTCTGCTCACTTTTAAGTAACAAAATGTTGCGTTCTCCCAGGGAGAGTTCATTTATTATCACCTGAACTCATTCCCTCTTGTGTTAGGCTCTAACTTTACACACAAACATGGGATTTTGYGCATTTTAACGCACCATTTGGCCACCAGTGACAACCCTCAACTACCCTCATGATCCAAAAGGGCTTCAGGTACTGACAACTTTTCCATAAAAAGTCACTTCTTGCAGTGAAGTTTTTCATTGTATCACGTCCTGCCGAAAGACGGTTCGGAATGCTTCCCTTTGTAGTTTTTTAAAAAGGTAAAGGCACAGACAACCTTGCCTACATAGGGCCAGACTCTGGAGCAGACAAGCATGGGGAGTCCATGGCTAGTTTCTGCTGCTGATGCATGCACAGGACTTTGTCTTCTGGCCTGCTGGGACCCACCCTRACAAAATCCACATGACAGCTGGAGCAGTACAGCAGTGCTTGAGCAAAACAACAGCAGTGAGGCTGTGCCTGTGTCAGGATCACTCATTTTGCTTCCAGCTCAGGAAAAAGGACATGTCTGCTGATCCTTAAACAAGAGGTACAAGCCTGGGAGTCTTCACCATCTATCTGGCCTGCTTGCTTACAAGAATTTCAGGGTCATTACACACAGTTCCTCTTTCAGCTCAGTAAATCCCACACAGAACTGCAGATGACATTTTAAATACTCCAGAGCTGTAGCAGGAAAACTTTATGTGCATTATGAAATTTTACTTCCTTTCCTGATGAACATTTTCCTGATGATCCTGTTTGCAATGCAGATATGGCTTTCTTTTACTAGGACAATTGAGCCTGTGTTTACCAGACAGTGATACACCACAACAAATGGAAGTCCCAACAGATCTCACTTCTCCTTAGGTGTACTTTATAAATGATCTGTCACAGAAAATGAGTTGAAATCCCTTTTCAGATATGGTCATATGTTCCTTTATCTCTTCTCAAGACGTTTCAAGAGTTGAGGAAAGCATAATGATGTTTGAGTCACATTAATAACCCTGTGCTGTTGTGTAGCACACTGTGCACAAAATTCCACAAATAGGATGGGCCTGRAAACTCTGGTCTCTTTACTGGCCTCCCACCATGGGAAACTAAAATAAAGCTTTAAAAAGCGAGAAATAAGTTTTTATTGCTGCCTTTAGAACATCCCTCTAAATTAAGAGCCTTTTAATTCAATTTTAATACTGGAAGAACAAGGTCTGCCCTGGTCACATCTGCTCATTAAAGTAAATAAGAAAGTGTTCTGGAGGGAAAAGATGCAGAATGAGTGTCCTTCCTATGCCTTCAGTTCTGCTTATTCATTAYACACCTATCAAAGTTGTGAGAGGCTCAGGCAAGTGAGTACCAACAGCAGTTCTTTCACTGTGCTCACTCACCTTACCRCATACCTGCAGCTCTGGCCCTGCAGGGAATTTGCAAGTAATCAGGCAGTGAAAGGCTCTATAGCACAGCACACACTTCAGCCAAGAGGGATCCTGTAATATTCGCAGCTGCAGTTTGGGAAACACCCCTCCACGTGGAAATGCAGTACATGGAATCTTAGGCAGTGCTCAACTGAGCCAGCGTTCCCACACTCACTGTAGCTATGTTGCCCCCAAATGTGGATATCCTGCAAGAACATTCAGACACCTCTGCCCCTGGGGTCTATTACTTAAAAAATTAAATGCCACTTCTTTTCTTCTGTCTGTTGCCTGCATAAAGAAAAGAATTATTAGTAGGTCATAAAAGTTATCTGATTAAACCTGTCTTGGAAGGGCAGGAAAATCTCTGTAAGACAGCAAAAATTCTAGTTCAATGTCCACGTTCTTTACTCTTAATGAAATCCTGGAAAATAATTTTTAATTTCCTTTTATAGAACCTCTGCAGCTGAAGTGTTGCAAATGAGAGCTAAGCAGCATGCTAGAGAAGCCAGAGATGGGTTTTGTGAATTTTCCCAGGGTTCACATGCATTTTAGATAAGATTTCTTTTTCTGAAGCACTGCATGTCCAATTGCAATTGTGTAGAGAAAAATCTCAGGAATAGAAGCAAGGATATTGCGTCAGCCAGACTCCATTATCCTTTATCCTTCTGTCATAAGGATAAGCAATGTTTGCATCTTACTGCAGGACTGTTGAATGATCATAACCACAACAGTGGTTTCTGTCTATCCCTTGCCCCCAGTTTATTGCCTCACAAGCTATGATTTTAGCCCTTTGCTCACATAGCCTACTTACTCAGCTTTCCTCTCCTCACTTTTTGTGCTGTTGTCTGTATGCGTCAGACACAAGTTCCTCACAAACCCACTGCGCTGCTCAAGCTGGCAAGGAAGRGAAAATGCCAGAACTCTTTGGGGAGACTTTGAGGATGGGTGAAAAAAGGCCACAGGCACAGCAGAGTATCAGCAAACRGCAGAGGAGGATCAGCATGGAATTTGTGCTGTCAGCCTGCAATCAGATGTTTTGTCTCAGCGCTCATCATGCATAAGGCCTCCTGAACTTAAGGATCACTCTGAGAGGATAATCTGTGATTCTAGGTATAACACAGCTGTGTCTTTTCTTTGATGTTAAAATAATATCTATTTATTGYCATCCTCATTTTATTTGCTTTATTCTCCACACTGGTGCTTGTGCAAAATCAATATCGAACTAAAAATAATCAAATTTTTGACCCTTTGAAAATGAAAACATTGTAAATGTTGTAGGGGCATTTAATAAAAGCTCACTACAGCTAAAATGATTGTACAAAAAGCTCTTCTGAGTTAAAGAAAGTGAAAAGTCAATGCATATTGCAATTGCAAGTTKTTCAGTTCATGTTTAATTTGATATTTAAAGTGAAGCATGTGATTGCCTATTGATTTTATGCAAAAATCCTGGGGAAAAATAATTAGTAAAAAAAAAATTAATATCAATATACTTTTTCATTTTTTTATTCAACTATGATGCACCAAATTAATTAAAAACTGTTCTATAGATATATGTTTTTGATTCAGAACAATGTGCTTTCYTATATATCTTACAGTAAATTCCTCTATGTCAAGTCATCAAACTACATTTTGATGTATAAGAAAATGTATTAGTATGGAAGATTTACTTCAGGGCGATATGAGAATAATAACTTCCACTTTAAAAAGATACAAAGTTCTCTTGTATATCATGGTACACTGTAAAATAAAGTGTAATTCTGATATTAAAAATACTAGGAATTTCTACTCACATACATATCAGGTAAGAGAACATGACAGTCTTACTTGATACTCAGAAAAGGCATGCACACCTGCTCTGATAACATGAGTTTAAAAGACACTGTGGATATCCACTAATATAGCTATTTACTGGTTTTCAGCCGGAGTACATAGACTTGAAAAGAGTTAACTATGCCATGTTCTTCTGAAATTCTGCCATTAGTAAAAAAGGAATAGGTGAAAGAGGAAATTTGCAAATATGAGGGAAGCAATACACACAAAGTTGTGCATAAAAAAGAGCACACTTTTAGAGTAGAAGAAGAAGGAAATAAGACAGAAACATTTTCATGCAACAAATATTAGCCAATTCTGCCTTCCATAAATGTTTGGAAGTCAAATTGCACTCTCAAAATATCCATTTAGGATCTTGCTTCATCTTACTTCTGTTTGATGTTTCTTCACTTAACTTCCTTACATCCAAGCTATGGTTTCAGAAGAATGACTCCCACTGAGGAAAAGCTGCTTTATAAATTGTTAATGCAATTAAAAATATTAACAGAATAAAARCATTTTTAAATCCCAGGGAAAAAAGAAACAGTCCAAAAATCTAGCTAGCATCAGCCAGAAAGAAGCTAGCTAGCCTCCAGAATGGTCAAGGGAGATGATCCTTCCCCTTTGTTCAACTCTGATGAGGCCACAGCTGGAAAACTGTCTCCATTTCTGGACTCTTCAGTAAGAGAGATGTATGAACATACTGAGGACAGTTCAAAGGCCCAAAGGGATGACTGAGGGATTGGAGCATCTTTCATTAGAAAAATCTGACAGAGCTGGGACTCCTCAGCCTAGAGAGCAGATGGCTTGGGGGGACCTTGTCAATGAGATAAATACCTTACGGGAGAGCAAAGAGAAGATGGAGCCATTTCCAGTTGTGCCCAGTGTCTGGACCAGAGACAACCAGCACAAACTGAAATGTAGGCAGCTCCCTCTGAACATCAGAAAAAAATTTCTGCTGTGAGGATGACCAAGCCCTTGMACAGGTTGTACAGGGTGGTTGGGCAGTCACCATCCTTGAAGAAAAGTTTTGACACAGCCCCTAGTGGCCCTKTTTGGGCTGGGAGGTTGGAAATGACCATCTCCAGCAGCTCTTTTTGTCTTCAACTATCCTTCAGTTCTTCTGTGAAAGATATTTCTAACAAAATCAATCAATTTTTTCAGMTGCTATGTTTGTACACAGCAAAAAGAGAGGAAACATGTAACTGGCAGCTCTTCATTGAAAAGTTTTTCTGTGAATAGAGTGTGATTTGGTGAAAGATGAAATCCAAGATGTAAAAAAACTCCTCCCAAAAATTATTTTGAAGTGGGAAATAGGTTTGGGAGTATTGATCTTAGAAACTACAGCAGTCTGTTAGTACCTATTTATTAAGAAAATTAAACAAAAGGTATTTAAAAAGTTACAGTAACTAGAAGACTTTGATTTGTCCATTAAAAAAAGATCAGGTTAATAAACAAAAATTGAACATGCCTCTTATAATGTCTATTAGCCCTTTTCACATCTCCAAAAATGCAAAATTTTGCTGGAAGACCAACCCTGCCCTTTGATAGTGATTCATTACAATATGCTGCAAAGTTCTGCTACAAGAATATGCTGTTATAATGTGACCTTCATCCTGTTAAATAATGCCAAGATTTAAGTAATATGCTTGTTCAAACTTTTAAATTAATCAAATCCAAGCAGATTTTTCTAATTCTGGTATTATCTTATGAGAGAGAGAGAGAGTTCACACAATCAGGAATTTTTCCACCGCAGTGCTCTGTGGTATATTGCARCACAGCCTCATTATTATAAGACCAGGAGTAGGAACTTGCATGGTAAATTGTGACATTAAAAATAAAAATTCAAAATAAAATATCAGAAATCTTCTGTAAAGCAGATTCAAGTGTTCCCTACAAGGTAACTGATGACCTACACCCCCCCCATTTTTTTCATATGAGATTTTTCTAAGTTCTTTTCTTAAATATCATCAAATAGCACCAGATCACAGCTACTCTCTGAAAGCTCTRAGCCTGAAAATCCTTTTTTCTGAAGTGATTTCTCTGTATTCTGTGCAATTTCTTTGATATATGCCATCAGATATGAAATCTGAATCAGAAGTAATCCAAGAAATAACCCAGTTCCTGCAAATATGGCTTTTCCAAAYCAGTGAGTTGGCAGTTCAAATGCACAGTGAAAAAAAAAATTTAAAAATAAATTGAATACTAAGTTGGTTGTTTATTTGTCGAAAAAATAAGTCACACTATGAAAAATATAGTCTTCTCAATTTCCTCAGTTATGTGGAATCCTGAGAAAATACTTAACTTTACCAAAACACTGTTCTTTAGAACTGTTAAGTGACAAAACTTCAAAATTGATCTTTYCACCGAGCTTTCTATAACCTACACCTTCTCTTCCACCCCAGCAGCATTATTTTAAGAGCCAGGCTGTCTTCATCAAGCCAAGGTCTAAACCATCCTCTGAAGTTWGCAGCAACATGCCCCACTGTCATATCTGTAGAATTAAGTAGAAATTTGCATGAGCTAGGTCATTATTTCTTTCATATAGGAAYATCAAAATACAGCTCACTGAAATTTTTCTCAAGATTACTTTCAAGTAAGATTTGAAAATTACCCCAGCTATACATTGCCCTTCCGAGGATTCCACTCCTAAAATCAGTTTGTTGAACTGATGCCTTCAGAAACAGGTGACTCTTTTTCTTTTTCAAACTACTTCATGCACRTTGTAACACATTCCACAGTACAATATTATTTCATCTTTCTACAGATAGAAAAGTGTCAGTTTTCACATTTTGTTCCTCTAGCATCTTCTTGAATGAACCAGCTCAGTGAGTGGTGCCTGTGTGTTACTGCTCTGAGCACTGAAATAAGTGGGTTTGGGTAGAGAGGAAAAGGGTTCTTACTGCCAATCTATTTTATTTGGCTTTGCCTCCTGCTGAGCTCACACAGCMCAGCGCTGGTTACAAATACATAAAAACACTGTGCTGGAGAACAAGAGGAGTAAAATGGCAGGCTTTTTGAAATAGTGGAGAGTATTTGTAGCCTGCAGCAGAGGCCAGTGTCAGGCAGAGGATTTTGATGTAATTTTTGCACTTTTCAGTTCCCTGCCACATTTCCTCCTTGAGCTGGAAAATTCGCTGCAGAATTTCTGTACATTTCTCTTTACCTAACGTTCCCCAGGAGCAGGACAGGACTCCATCCATAGTTCAGCCATCAATACCTCTTTCCTCAGAGCACTTCTTCTAATTCAGAGGAAAACCAGTATACATTACTGGATATATCCCAGAATCAAATTGGTTCCACACATTCATGATTTATTTCATACAGTTTTCTTTATGTTTACACTCACAAAGGAGTGTTTGGGTGTTCCTACACATACATAAAAGAGTAAATCATTGCAATGATGCTAGGCCAAGGCTGAGTGTGATGGCTGTAACATGTAACAGAGGTCTCCTTCATGTTTCTAAAATTAAAAGGTAGTGGACATAAGTAAGAGGTGACAAAGTAGCTCAGTTTTCTGACATTTAAAACCCTGTGCATGCTTTGCAAGAAAGCCATTTGACTGCCCATTTAGGGAGAACTTTTTAGAGGTAATTATTCCACGCATTCTGCCACATTATTCCTCCCTTAGGACTCTTCAAAACACAAGTAGTGTTGTTCTTGATGCCAGCTCTAGGGCTTCAGGAGCTGTTGTCTCTGCAGAAATGAGCTGTGGTTGGTATGCTGGTGTCTGTGAGTGGAAGGCCCATTAGTTCCTAGCAGAAAATTTCAGGATGTTGCTGTCATCAGCAAATGGAAAAGCAGGATACTTTTTTTATTGGGTGGTTTTTTAGCCTCTATCAAAGATAAGTGGAACTGATGCAAAATGATCAACTAGTATTTCCACTGAGAGAGCACAATTAAGAGACTAATTTGCTTCAACTCCYTTTTAGTTCCCCCAAAGAGTCAATAGAAGTGTCCAAAGGCAGATTCTCCTCAGCAGCAGAATAAAAGAGCAAAAAAATGAGAAACTTGAAAGCCCCAGAAGTTGGAGAAGAGGGGGGTGTTGGGTGAAGATACAGAGAGACGTTCAGACAGTGCCAGGACCTGCACAGCAGTGAGGAACATGGATGGAGAAGGGTGTTCAGCACAGGCTGTTGTCTGAGTTGGGCAGGGGGAAGAATCCAGACCTGAAGAAAAGGCAGACTGGAGCAATTACTACTTGTCCTGGGAAAGCCGATAGCAAGGTGTTACACCTAAATCCATCTGGCAAAAAGGATGGAGCAATATGCTGGGATAGTCAGAAAACAGCACAGATGAGAGACAGCAGGGAGAGGAAGAGATGACTGGAAAAACTACTGTTTTGCTGTGCAAGCAGGAGGCAGAGAGACACTGAAAAACATGTAGGTTTGGATCATAATGAAGATTTAGAAATAAGGCAGCAGTGGGTTAAATCTGCCAGACATGTAATAGAAGCATTCTCCAAAGGACACTTGCACAGTTTGATGATTTGTGAGTGGCCAGGCTTATTTCACCCTTAGTTCATAAGATGGATATTTTGAACTTGCAGTGTGAGTAACTGACTAAGCATTTCCAGATTTGGTCATTAAAGCAGATCATGCTTCTTAGCTTTCTTGAATGCTATTACTTTAAGTGGATTACTAGGGAAATAAATATGGAAGCATTTCTGAAGCCATAAATACCTCTAAAATGTRGAGATGAGCTTTTGAAAAGTTTGCAATCTGCCTAATTCAAACGTGGATTGTGATGCCATTGGCACTGCATATTGTAGGTAGTTCAAAAATAATACTGAAACAAGGGCAATGTCMATATTATCCTCATCAATGCAAATCCTCAAAGGGACTAAGTTTTCCTGTACACTAATCCAGATGTTACTAAGTTTCTGGTTAAGCCAGATGATGTTTCATGTAGGTTTGTTATAGCCTGTCTTTGTAGTGCCAGGGGAGTTTTTGATTACCATATGGTTGGCAAGCGTGTAACAGTTATTAAACAAATACACTTTGTATTTAGTTACCACACCTGCTGACAATATGCACTGTATCTCTATGGCCTTTTCATTAGATTTTCTGGGACATATGTACCTCAACAACAGAAAAATCCTTGATCATTTTAGCTAGAAGGACAATGAGCATTTTGTTACAGAAGAAGTACGTTCATGAACTCTACAATCATGCAACTTCTCCAACAAAGCACTAATAGCCCAAACCACAGCTGAGCACAGACCATGYAAGTGAAGACAGTAGCTCCACTACTCAGCAGCAGCAGTAGTTCTGTAACACCAGTACAAGCAAATTTCTGTCTACTTCTGATTCCTGAAGCAAGACTACAAACTTTCAGAAAAAAAACCTCTATGTGTGCTATTGACAGAAAAATACTAGCAAAGTTTGTCTGAAACAAGTAAGGAAGAATGAGGGGAAAATGCCATTGTTTTCCTGATACTTTCCTTGTTTTTATATGTGTCATTTCCCAAGGAAGGAGTGCATGCTATTTCAAACTTCTTTTGTAGAGTAGACAGAYATCAGGGAAATTAAATTACAATAAGCAAACTCACTCAAAGTCGTAATTGAAGCTTTTCAAAAGGATGAATAAAAGAAAATTATAGCATTTTCTCTAACTGGAAACTGATGGAAACTTATGAAACACAAGCTAAATTGGGGAAAGTCCTTGAGATTTGATGCAAGCTTGATTTTCCCATTCCTTGTGCTATCATGGAAAGTGCTAAAGCTTTTTTCATCACAATGAGTACACAGAAAAAGAACAAATGATTTGGTGCTAATAACCAGATAGTTTGTTGTATTTTTGGGATTTGGGAGCATCTTCATTTCTAAAATGGGTTTGTTCCATTGTTTAGTGTGCCCAGGAATACTGGTGCGAGAACATTCTTTTGTAAATTTCCATATGTCTGCCCTTTTCAGGAATTCATTTCCTGCTTTCATTCATTTACATTTCAATCACTCATTCATGTACTATAGAGTGTTATCATTCCCTCCCCACCCTCAAAGAATTGCCTCGTATAGCTAATGCAATCAATACTTCAGTCTGAGGGGATAAACTCTATCTCAGACTTCCTATTGTTTTGTGGTTGATTTGATTTTATCTCAAACTACAGACATATCAAGCAATATTTTGTCTTCTGCTTGACAGGTCTATTGCTGGGATTTTTTTTTCTTCTTCATTATTTGGACTGGAACCACTATTTGTTTTCATTTCCTAATTAGTGTTCAGCTGACCCACAGTCGTGTTATAGATGTGACAAGAGTTATATTTATTTTTTTTCTCATCCAGGCTGTAACTAATTTAAAGTGGTCATATTTCTGCCAAAGACACAATTGATAATATTTTAGTAATAAATATTCATAATTAACTTACTGCATAGCTGACTTCAGATGTAATTAAATTGGCTTAACTTTTCACATATGAATCAACCTGTTTGTACTGAATACTCACAGTCAGTTGAGTTTCAACTAAATGAGTGACAATCAACAGAAGTGGAGCCYCCACAAAATTCTTCTGTATTAACAWCAGGAAACACTGCAACTAGGCAAACAACTTTAAAAAAATTATTTTATTCTGAAGCACACACTTTCTAAGAAAAAAACCACTATGCTAAGTCATTGCTGGAGAATAAGGCTGCTCTTCTGAARCACCTTTAGGGAAAATAAGATGTAGCTTCTTATTCAAAAGCACACAGTCATTTGTATTTAGTATGTCTGAGTTTTTCYTAACATGGTGAAGAGAAAAAAATTGCAATAAAGCTAATTTTATTTCAGTATTCTTCAGTCCATTTTGACATGATTGTGCCTCTTCTTGTCTCCTGTCTACAAGAAGAACAGTGTGCTGCAACTCTGCGAACAATTTTGGAGGACAACCTTCAGCCATTCAAGACAGAGGTATCACCCTATTCTCCATACTTTCTAAAGAGTATCAGGCCTAAATAATCTAGATGTTCACAATAAGAGATMTTTTGACTCCAGATTTTTTAGGACAGATTCTTGTTTCTAAAAACCTGGAAAGGATAAATGTGCAGTTGAGGGAGTTCTTGTTTGTCTGTGTTTGACAAATTGAATGATCATAATTTTCTTTTTAAACACAGACAAACACATACAATGTATTGTCATACATTGAGRAAACCAAGCCTTATTTGTTGGTCTAAACAGATTTTCACAGTTCTTTTTCAGATTCTATTGTCAGCAGTTCATCTTTACTAGAGTCGATAATCAGACCTAGCATGCAACTACAATAAATTCTCTTGGTCTTTACAAYGAAATGATATATGTCTATCACCAAAGCCATGAATGCATCTCAAGAGGGAAGGAAAGATTGGAAAGAAAAAAGTTGGCTTCTGAAAAATCAACATATTCTAGTGACATTTCAATTTTTATATCAAAATATCTGTTTTCCATTTGAATTACTAAAAGTGATACCATAATAAATAAAGGAATAATTTTCTTTCAGGTCTAAAGGCAGACTTTCAAAATCACTTACCTGCATATACATTCATATTTTGGTTGCAGAACTAACTGATTTATTGTTTCTGCAATTTTACCCACATTTTACCTACCTTAAGAATGAGTGACAAAAGATGAAGAGCTTTATTACTGTACATCCAGACACGTATTTCCTCTATAGCCTGAGATTTGCCTCCCTACTTAAATGAACCACTTTCATGTGTATTTATGATCCGAAGGATTTTGAGAAAACATGAATGAAAACTTTATAGAAGTACTGGCTTAGCACAGAAATTCAGCCAAATGTCAGGGCGTTTTACCTCTTCACTCATGCAAGGAGTATCACAGTGCAGCACAAGAAAGTACTGCCCATGGATTTTGGCTAGTTCTCCTCCTTTGACATCTCATTCCTGGCCTGCATAACCTGCAGTTAAGGACTTTTGTGACTCCAGCACAATTCTCAAGGTGCAAGAAGTGTGGTGCTGTCAGCTTTGATATGTAAAGACCACTAAGAAAGAAGGCAAGAAAAGGGTGAGAGCCTATTTTAAATTAATGCAATTTGAACTAGTGACAGTAAAAATCTAGRGTTAAGCATCTGGGCTACTCAGCTTGGCAGCCAAATCCCTAAATCCATGTGGTCTGCAGCTTCAAAGCTGGTTCAGTCAGACTAGCATAACAGGAACCCATCTGAATATAGCCTGTTGTAAATGCAGAACATATTTGGACCTTCAATATTAGGCTGGAATACAGAATCTAATGTAAAAAAATCCATCATTTGCTGTTAAAATTAAGGGACAAGTATACAGCTGGAAATAAAGAGCAACATTACCTGGTGACCTAAGCTAAACTTGTTTTGGTTTAAATTGCAGTAATAACAATGTCACAGGTGAGGGAGATAAAATTATTGTCCACATTTTGGAACAAAACCTGTTCAATCAAAAATCAAGACATCTGTTCTGTTACTGCTATTTCCATCTTTGAGCCATGCTGTCCCTTTATAAATCAACCAGATCAGTTAAAAAGCAGCAACATATTTTACTCTTTCTTTGTCAGAACCTGTTATTTTTATGACTGTGTCAAATCCTGCCATTTAGTATCTGGGTTTTTAATATATATTTAGTACATGAGTTTGATGTTTTTGTGTGAAACTGTTTTCATTTTGTGCTGTCTAGTATAATATCTGGAGTCATGCTTCAGTTGTTGTTGTGAATAAAGATTTACTGGGGAATACTCAAATAAGGAAAGGCTGTCATGTTGCAGTGACATATCTAATGTGTGAAACAATCTTCTCCCTGTAAAAATAAAGATTTATGTAGATATAATATCTCCAATTACAGCAATTAAATTGAAAGCTATTTCAGGACAGCTGCTATCCAGAGAACAGCTCTCTCATTTCATGGGAATGGTCATAATTTTCTTTTAAAATAATTTTCTTTTTTAATTTTTGTCTCAAATACACATGAATACATACAGTCTGAGTCATATTCAGACAGATTAAGTTTTGCCTAATTTTCTCTGTCTTATTACCAAAGAAAAACAGATGTTTCTGATTATGAACCAGATGTTTCTGAACCACTTTAACCAAACCACAAAGAAACATAAAAAGGGAGCTGACCAGTACCAAGGTTGTCTAAAGAATGCCCAAAGGTCTGGTAAGTAGTTTTAGGTTTAGCTGAGTGGAAGTCAATCRATTAACTCCTTTGGGGCCTAGAATAAATATATGGGAACAATTCATTTACACATAAACAAGCCTGCCTGTTACCATTATTCTTTAGCAACATAGCTAAGAAAGTATACTGATGTGTAGCAGTTTGAACATTCTCATGACATAAAAGTTGTGTGAGCTTTTTTTTTTTGAGATGGCTAATTAATTAAATTTAAATAATTGGACAGTATGTGCTGAACTTAAAGAATACTTGATCGGAGAGGGGATGGAGACCTCCCATTCCAGGGGACAGACATCTGGAGTGCACTGATCCACATGGGAATGCAACTACACTAAATGTTAGTTATGTTTCTAAGGAACTCATTTCTCTTCAGTAAAACATGARAGATTTTTGCCTGGGGAATATATCTAGCAAGGGAAATATGCCAGAACAAAAAAAGGCCTAYCCACTGTACTTCATTGTCCTGTACTTTGTTGTCCACCAGTTCTGTCAGCCAATTTATTGACTCTTGTTTATAGAAGATAGTTTTCCCTCACAGAAGATTGTTTCTCCTCAAATGAGGAAGACTGCTTTTCAAGTGTTTGGTTCGTCCTTGTGTCATATTTTCCGCATTTTTGTTTCCTTAAACTGTACATTTTAGCCTCCAGGTTTCACACATTTTCACAAGTTCAATAAACCAAAACAATCTAATTTAGTACTCTTGGATTACACAGTTTTGAGACCACGATGTTGTTACWGTGTCTCGCCCTGGGAAATAATAGGTTTTTTGTACATTTAGTGCAGCAACGGGCAAGTGTGTTCACAGGAGAGCTACAATGGCCACTTAAGACTTTCATGCTGGTGTTACTGCTCTGCTGGGTCTGAACCTTTGGACCAAAACATATTTAGCAGTGTCCAAATTTGATTGTGCAAAATATGAAAAGGAAAAAACAGTATATGCTGCACTCAGCCACGGTATGACTACAAAAATCTCAGAAGACAATAGATAGAAAAGAAATAAAAGGAAAAAAAAAAAGAGGAAAAAAATAACACCCTAAATAGGTTTTACTGGCCATTAAAATTAAGGTGAGCTGTTTAGACACAGGGATTCTTGTGGGACAGTGATATGCAGCCTCTCCACAGCCTGYGGCTAGAGCTGCTAATAGATACCCAGCACACCTCTAAATCTAAAAAGCTTTGCAGTAATCCCATGAGGATCCCTTACCTCCTGCCTCAGAAATTTTCTCTATCTCATGGTGCATTTTCTTTTGCTCTATGTGTTTTAAAATCAAGCAACATTGTTTGTGTTTAAGTGGGTYGATACTCTGGGTAGCATATGTGAAATTAAGAAATGAGAACCTGTGGAATTATTTTAGTAACTTTGTGCAAGATAGCTGACAAAAAAAATAATCATAATAAATCAATAGATTAAGATGTACAATAAATTTAGCCTTATATCTCAATAAGGAGACAGTGATTCTAGTAGAACTAGTTAAGTGGCTCCATAGGGCTCCTGAAGATTTCAGAGAGTGAAAGAGTAAGTTTAACAAGCACTATTGGAAAAATATGACTGCCTGCTAAGGCTCATTCTCTTCTGCTTATGCCTTGTTTGCTGGGCACAGTTTTCTTCTCGTGCAATAAAGTCAACAATCTTCATACAGACCAAATGAAGGAAACCTGAAATATCAACAGGCCACCCAGATAAAAAGCAGCAGGAGGTGGATTTATATGTTCTGCCTCTGGGCTGGGCACTGATGACTTACTTTCTTACAGACCTAGCCACCACCTGCAGCAGTGCTGTGTATGAGTGGCTGGTACCAGTCTGTGCTTTCCTGTCAGTTGTCGTTACCATCACTTTCTTTCTTCATTCTTCTTCTACATGTGGCGTAACACTTAGAATACAGAACATTACTACTGGTTAGGACAGTTTTTGGCTACTGACTTCCTTGCCTGACTCATTACTGCTGTGATCAATTTGATCTAAATTCACTGACTTTTGATAGAAAGAGAGAACACTTGGCAATACATTTTTGTATCTTGACTTTTCAGTTGATATTGAGAGAAATTTTAAAAACAGGTAAAACTGTCTATAAAATAATGCAGGTTAGAAGGAGATAAAACATATTGTTCAAATGTGAATTTACTCTCTTTTCTATGCCTTTGACTATATTTGTTGATTTCCTCTATTATATGGACAGAGAAATAAGTATAAAAATTTGGGATATCTAATTTTAATGAGCAGCAACAGTAAACATTAAAGCCCAAATTCTTCAGKCAGCTCTTTTTTCATTGTAGTTGCATGGAATTTTGTAACACCTGCAGTTTCATTAGCATTCTCATGTCCTTTTCTACATAAAGAGAAGGGAATGAAATTTGCCATCAAGTGTCTCACACTGGAATTGTTATACATTTAATATTTATGGCACTTTTATCTGCCTCATAAAAATATCTAAAAATGTCTTTCCAAACAAAAGCAAAAAGTACTTTGTAAGGAAATAAAAAAGTGGTGCTAAAAGGTCTATTTGGGACAGGTGGTGTAAATCAGAATAGTTTCATTAACTCCTACATTGCTTCCAAGCTAGGAAGGAGGTTTTTACTGGTTTGAGTCAAGGCAAGTACTTTTAAAGCAGCTAACTTGAGCAGCAAGTTGAACAATTCCAGGTTTAAATGTGTTTGAGTAGTCCTTCTCCACCTACTACGTGGCCTGAGGGAAGGGGATGAAAAGCCATAAGACAGAGTACAGCAAATAAAACCAATAAAAGAAGCAGTATCTGTAGAATCATATTACACACATCTTTGGAGATCTGTAAAGCCCATGAACCACTGCAGGGGCTGGAAAGCAGCATTGAGCTGAGGCAGAGAAAGATGCCYTCTATGAAGAGAAGCAGAATAAGTTTTGATCTACTGGTTTATATGAAAAAAATTAGTTTTACTGCCATGGGTGCAGTGAAATTGTCCAGTCTTTGTSTTTTTCAGCTTTTATGAGAGAGCTATGCTATAAAATGTGTCATATGAAATCTTCATAAAAAACATCTTGACATTTTATTAAAAGCTCCAGATCTGGCTTCCAAAGGAAATGTAGTCTTCCCATTCACAAAAACTTCCTCCTGGTAGTACTTATTTTATATATACTCTTTGCYCTCTTACCACTTTTTTACCAACTCTCTATTTTTCCTTCGGAAAAATACAGTGGTCAACATTTGGTCAACATTTTATCCACAAACATCTTGAGATGGAATAAAAGTCTCTGTCAATGTTTTTAATCAAGACTTGATAACATGCACTTCTGCTTGGTCTCTAGGAGTCATGTTTGAAAACAACTTACTAGGAAATCCCTTGACAGATTCAACAGAAACAGGGAGGATAAGAGGCAAAAGTACTTTTTTACATCTGAATGAAAGGTACACTGAGATGTTCACGTGTCTGTTTTCTCCTCCTTTCCTTTCTCTTATTCTTTTCCCATTTGTGGGCAAAATTTTTTCAACTGACATTTTTACTTTCACTGTCATGGTATTGTTCCCATGGCGTTAAGTAAGATTAATGTCAGCCAAAAAAAAAAAAAATCCTTCATTAAGAGGTGAAAGGAGACCTGCATGGTGCCAGGCTGTACTGCATCTGTCTAGCATGAGGGTGCTGTACAATGCCCTGTAGCATCTGGCACTGGCTACTCTGAAAAGGATGGTGGATTAGATGGATCATGGATGTAATCCACTTTGACAAGATCTATGTTCCTGTGACTCAAGGAACATAATCCAATTATTCAAAGGAGTGGGCACACCATATATAACAACACAGACTCTTAAGTTTTCATTCGAAGCAATATAAATGCAATATGTGTTGTATTTAAAGATTGTTTTGATGAGACATGTTTGTTCAAAACTTATTTAAACATTTGTTTTAAGCATGAATTTGTGTGTGTTTCTGTTAGGATTTTTGCTAAAAATGGTAGAATGGCTAAAATGTTTACACCTGCCCACTCAGACTTATACACTGTAATGTTTGATGGCCCACAATTTTAATGACAAAGTTACATTAAAGAGGAAAACATAAAAGTACAAATTTAACTTCTTACTTATCCTGATATTTTTAAATAAGTCTAGCCCTCTACACACCTAGCTCTAAAGTACAGCAGATAATCTTTGTTGTTAAGTCAGATGTAGAAAAATCCTTTTGTTTCATGTCTCTTCAGTAATCCTTTTTTTTTTTTTGGCAGCTTCATTTTTATTTGTTGGGGTTTTTTTTGTATGAATGTATTTTTTAATTGTATATATTCATTAAGGTTGCAGCCTGACCTTGGTTACTGCCTTAGTTAATGAAGAAAAATCTTTGAGCATTGAGTGGATTCTCTGGGATCTGGCAAGCCATGCAGCCCAATTACAGTTTTCCATGTGGTTTGGGAACAGAGAGGAGAGTGGATGGATTCCTGCCTGACTGCAAACTGCAACCTCAGAGAAAGCACTGAGAATCTCTGTTATCCGCAAGCCTCAAGAAATATCTAACTGAATTATCAAATGCATATGGGGTGGGCAAACAAGTTATTGGGAGAAGGTGGTGCATGGTCAGGAAAAGGCAAAAGGAAGGATAACAAGCAATATGAGTGCATCCATTATTTTCCCTTAGAAAATTAAGTTAAAGTGAAGCTGTAACTAGGACTATGGGTCATTAGATCATCTACTAGTTTAATCCTTGCAATTTTTTTAAGCACTTTAACTCAGCTGTGAATTAGCCCTTGACTTCAGTATCACTGGCTTTTTTTCTCATGCTCTGTGAATGATTTGTGATTTCAGAGGCACAGAGTGGCAGACACTCATAATTATGCCTGCATACAGCTCAAATTAATTTGTGTATCTCTTTTCCACGGATTAAAAAGCTCTCTACACAGCATTTAGCTGGTTCTTCTGTGCTTTCCTATACACTGCTTGTTCTAGTACTGTTTTCTCTGAGTTCATTGAAATAAGGGACCTCAGCTTCTACAGTCAAATCCCACCTTAAAGCTCACCTTTTCAGAAAGTTTGTAAGCTGGCATTCAGGTAATAACGCTCACAACAAAGGCTGATTTGAGACTTCCTAAATATTTCAGGAGCAAAATAGGCATGATTAAATACTGTGCTATCAAAAAGGATTTGCCAAGTTGGAATGGTGTATTTCTCACTTCTACAGTGTCCATTTTGTGGTTATCACAGGTAATCACAAATAGTTATATAACAGCAGCACTGAGATGAAAAGGATTTACTGTTATTAAAAAGGATCTATCATAAATTCCCCTCTGCACAGGGAAAAAAATTGAACTTAAACAGAAAATCAACAACTTGTTTCTGAAAATCCCAAATGAACCATTTGCCTAGCCAGGTATACAGTTTATTACTTGCAATCTCTGGGTCACAACTCTTTTGATTGCAGTCCCAGTATTAATATCTAGTAATAAGATGTTATACAAATTTTTCTAATGAATAACTGAGAAGACAGGAATCAAAATTCAGTCTTATTAACCACTTTTTSTCTGGAAACATTCTGAACCCATTTTAAGGCACCCTTACATTGCAAAGCATAATGTAAGATGCCTACCTAGCGAGCAGACAGACCTGACACTATAAGGTCATAGTGGGGTATTTCCTTCACATTTTAGATTGTTATTGCTTTCAACAAACACTGGTGTAAATCACTCAAAAACATCCATATCACTGACTGTTCACTGCCTAAGTTTTTAGGAATAATGCACAATCGGTACTGTAGTAACAGAAAAAGCTGAGCTACAGCTGATTTGAGCATCTTTTGGAGACCTGCAGAAATTCACCTAGTCAAAACCAGTAATTCTCCTTACAATGGCACAAACACAGTAATAACATGATCACAGTTTCAGTTCCTGTTGTCCCACCTGCTTGATGTCATTCTTATGTACAGAACAGCAAACTGGGACATAAGAATATGACTCCTGATTGTCAGGGAAAAAAAGTTGGAGTCTTCTATTAAATTCTAACCTGGTCTTCCCTAAAACCCTGGTACTTAGTGACTTTTCAAAGATACTGTACATGCAAACTTTGCATTGATTTGCATCTAAAATTCATGTTCATTGATAAGGTTGCATGGATACCTATTGGTCAGAAAAAGATTGTTAGCTTTGCAGTAAAGACGTGAAAACTTGATTCATAAGAAACAAATCAAACGCAACACAATTAATTGATCCTTTTCTTTCTCCCCAGCCTCCTTTTCCAATTGTCAGTTTTATCTGAGCAAGTTGACATCATACCTGCTGGATGTTCATTTTCTAAGAAAGTCTTGGCCTAGGAAGTGAAAATCCTACTTCATCCTACAYGCTTCAGCCTCTATTCCTTTGCTTTTACACCTGTGTATCTAACAGTAGAACTTACCTTCTTTCAGCCTTCAATCTCAGGTCAATCTGTCCCTCACCACAGAAGTCAATTCTTTCTTGACAGACACCTTCAGTCATTTTGAACTAATAGTTCTCTAGACATGACATAGGAGACACATGAATAACTGAAACTTTTGAACATGGATTACCTATTCTTTTGACCTCTTGTAATTTATCCCTTTTTACTGGTAATAAATTATTTTGTTTACATTATAACATTGATAACTTAAATTTCATCAGTAAAAAATGCTGGTGTAACAGGAGACATGCTAGACAGAAAAGAAGTCTCCTACATATCTGCTATGCCCATATCCACAGGTTTCCATTTAAAATGTTGTTTGTGGGAACCCTTCTCATCAGGTTTATGCAGGGAAGCATAGCTAGAAATACGTGCCAACAGGTACACATACACACCAGAAGCAATAGTGCCTGTTAAGTATATTGCCATCTTAGATACATTATTAAAGGTACTCTAATCTAAAAACCTGTATAGGGACACAGCTTTCCTGGTTCAGCATTCTGGAAAAGTCTCTAAGGGAATCCAGTCAGGAATAATATTTTGTTGATTTGTTTTAAAATCTCATTCAGTTTTCAAATCTAACTGCTAGAGGTATTCAAGGAGATCAGCCCATTATATTTCAATATTATTATATTGTCATTATCCATTATCTTGTCATTGCTGTTTTGTTATTCAGATAATATTTATTATTCCTACTGAAGAGCATTGAACCTTCAAGACAAAGCTAATGTTATGTTTATAGCCTGAGTGCAGAAACAACGAAACATTTCCTAATGTAGWTTCCCCTTCTCTTTCACCATGATAAATAATTACACCGTGATAAATAATTACATCACGATAAAAAGGCTCTTCAGACAACAGCAATTTTGCTTTTTTGTTGGAAAAGTTGTTTTCAGTGCATTACATGCACACAACATCAACAATTCAAAGTCAGTTTGGCTCCTCACCCAGATTTCCCCCAGCTCTGTGGGTAWTAACTTTTGCAAGAAGCAACCTCTGCTACTCAGACATATCACTGCTGTGTCTCAGGTGTATAAAAAAACCCAAGCTGGTAAGAAGTTCATTCAACAGGGAACTCATCAGCAAGGGGGCAAAGGAAGTCAGTATGGACACACGTGTTGCCCTTCTGGATGTGAGCTGTCCCTGATCTTGCACAGTGCATGGGCCTCGTAACAAATCCTCCTGCTCACAGTTCTTATTCAGTTAATAACAACTCACACTTAGAAGAGCTCTAAGACAAACACCCATGGAGGCAGAAAGCAAAATGATTGGGAAAGAGAATTAAGACCCTAATTGGTACAGATTGGCACTACTTGGCACTAAGAACTGAGGCTGTCACTTGGATAAGAAGGCAAAACTACAAAGACATTTCCCTGGGTATAATTCATAATTACATGAATGAAAATGTAAACTAGTGGGACAATTCCTAGTAACTGCAGGGTGGATCATCATGGATTCTATAGGTTACTCTTTTGATTTCCTGTGCCTTTTCCYGCTGTCCATTTCTTTCTAAGGAGCTGAGATAACAGGGTTGTACGAGAGAAGGAAAGAAATAGAATCAGTTAAAACAGTGTGACAAAATGAACTTGGCAGCAGTCCAGAAAAGCTGATATCAGAGTGGGGAGACAGAAGGCTCTGATGGCTGCAGGCTCTGGCAGCTAAGGTGGGTCATCTATCAGCCGAACAAGACAGTTTTAATGGATGGCATATAATTAGTTCACGGCCAAAATTTTGTGGGTGGAACAAGGAAATACTGGAGGCATTAATGCTCTGTTGTGTCTTCTGTTTCACCAGCAACAGAGGGCTGGGGGCAGTCGCCAGCCAGGCGCAACCTTCCCTGAGGCTGCCGTCGAACACACTCACTTAATTCTCAGCAGATGAGCACAAGGAACAGAAGTCATAAATTCTCATCTTTGGTGCAGTTCCATTATTAATGTTGGCAGTAAACATCCATTTGAGTAAAGACTAATCCACCACAAAGCTCTTGAGAAACCTGCTCCCATATGCCTGGCTGTCACCTGACTGGTCAAGCAAGCCCAGGCTGGGCTTTTGAAGTTCACCAAAGTTTCAGTAACAAGCACCACAAGGAAAAGGTGTGTCTACCAGAGAAACTTTTCAGCTGTCACAAGCACAAACTTACTWAAGCACATGCAATTTTGCAATTTTGGAATTTGAAATARCTTTATGTATTGCTTTTTGTGCTTAACAAAGCATATCAGTTGAATACATTCAAGTTTTAGTGACGGTATCCCGCTATATTAGCTTTTTACCTGTTTCAAAGATAAATATGGTTGCAGCAATGACATTTTGCTGGCATTTTTATAGCCATACCTACAAAAAAATCTGTGTTGAGCAACTATTATCCCATGGTGGCCTAACTTTTGAGTCAGTTACAATTTGTACTGATAGGAGGCACATTTTTCCYTGTTTACAATATCTGTCAACCTACTAGCACTTCTCTGTCATACAAAATCTCAGCTGTAATTATTTTTATAGGTTAGCTGCAGCCTTTGAAGACAGGGACCTAGCTCATTTATTATCTTTTTCTCCCAACTGTAAAAGAAGGATCATTTTATTCCTTAAATTGTTTTCCAAAAAGCTTATTTGCAGCAACAATCAGTTGTTTCCACACTATATAATTTCCATAGCAACTGTGCTTACCATGAGAAACAAAGCCCTAATTGACTGAACCATGTATGGTAACCTACTAATATTAAAGAAAGTCATCTGTTGCAAGCAATTTTCCAAACCAATAAATCACTTCCACAACTCCTTTTAATATTTTGGGGAAGAGCATTGGCACATTGGAAGTTTCCGTGTTTTTTACAGGAAATGGAGCCAATGAGTTGGTATTTGGCTTTTCACACACTTTAATTTACAAAATATTTCATTTTCAAAATTACTCCTTAGATAATGTATGCACTAATATAATCAAATTTTAAAAAAACAACAGTTTGTGGAAACTAGGATTATTCCTTGCTAATTACTGACTTGGAAAGGAAGCAATATTAATGTTAATTTCTCAGAGCAAAACTTTAGTCAATCTCCAAAGGGATTTATTGCAATTCACATTACATCTACATCAATTCAAACAGAAAAAAAGGACTTCTTACATCTCTAAGCTTCTTCTAATGTTCTTATTTGGGATCTCAGCTTTCAACTCCCAAAGTATAGAGGACAGTTAATATGTGACCAGGATCACCATAGTGCATGCTTTGTCCAGCTAGGAAATGAATTAACTAATTGCATAGTAAATTTATTCATTTCTGGAAATATCAGAAGTAAAGCATTCTTTTCCACTTTCTCAGTAACTTTCATGGCAATTTTTCTTGCCTGAAGGTTCAGAGACTGCTTTTGCTCTTTATAAATGAGGAGGCTGTGCATTAGGGACTAAGGATTTAGCAGGAAGAATGTTGTTAATGTAGCCAGCTCAAAGTACAGTGCAACTGAAAATGTGATGCTGTATTATATCTTCAGTATTGAGTTGTCACACTTTCCATCACTGAAATCACCAAACTGATGGTTTGTTTCCACAACCATCAACCGACCTGATATCTTTGTGCCTTGCTCTGGGTTCCCAGTGTATGATCTCTGCCCTGTGCTGACGTTTTTCTGCTTCACAGCAGTCTCTTTTTCCATTTCTTTTTTTTTTCCCCTTATMCCAGCCACGAGCTTGATTTCAGCTGCAATCTCAGAGGGAAGAGACCAGCTGCTTCTTTCTCCATCAATCCTCTGAGCTCCTCAAGCTGGTGCCAGCAGATATAGAAAGAGACACGATGATCTTCTTCAGATGTCATGAGTTGCTCCTCTGTCCCCTCAGGGCCTGGGAGGAACAGACTGTTTCTGAATTACAAGAGGTATGCAGAGGAGGATAGGGAACTTCTCATCCCAACACATATCCCCACAGGGCAAAGGACACCTCCCCTGAGCAAAAGTGACTCAGAAGGCATAATGCATAGAAAATACTGTAATTCATACCATACCGCAGCAGCAAAGGAATTATAATAATTCACTCTTCAGATTAGAATCACATTTAGATTCATGGTGAAATACAAGCAAAAGAAGCTTTTGCTTTTAATGACCTCCAATGGAACCAAATGTCTGAGAATAATTTGGTAGAGGGCAGAAGAGCCCCTTTTCAAAGCAGTCTGAAAAACTATAATAAGGTTGGTGCAGTGTGCTTCCCACACACTGAGATTGGGATGCAGAGACTTAAGGTTTGGCACCCAAGAACCTTTCACACAGCCTCTCATGGTATTCAGTAGAAAAACTACTCACTGCTTAAATGAAAAGCACACAGAACAAAATTAAAAGAAGCATTGGGTTTGATGGTTTAGATTTTAGAACTAATTTTAAGCCTCATGGGCTCYTCTCTTTTATTCATGTTGAAAAGTTGAATTATCTTGATTGATGTGCCACCTGCTACAAACTTTACCTCTTGGGCAGGGTTTATTCCTTAAACAAACTTTTGTGCAAAAAAAAACCCCAAACGTATTTATGCCAAATATCCATGAAAACTATATCCTAAAATACACAGATATCCTCTATGGCAACCATTCACATCAGCTCCATTTTATTTACTTTTTTCTAAACTACTGCCACAACACATTTATTTTATGAACAGGGATGTTTGATTTGGGTACATCCAGCCAATACCTAGGTCAATAGCAAACTCTTTTCTCCAGACTCTGACATTTGGATTTCAAAATACCAAGACATTCAAGAATTCAGTATTAATCTTCACAAACATCTGTCAGGTAACCCTTTATCCTGGTGACATATCTATCAACTTTGTGGTAAGACTGACAGAGCACTCTATTCTCTCTTTGTGTTTTTAGAAATTACTTTGATGTTTCAGTGCATCTGCAAAAAGCAATCTGGCTTCACCAAAGGTGTCTCATTCCCTTGCTCTGTGTGTAGCTCTCTGTGCTGCAAGGCTCCTGGTAGCTCCTTTTTCATGCTTGTACACCTCCCTATGCTTGAATGGGGCTCTTGACCATGAAGGTGTGATAAAGAGTGCAGAGACTGTCATTTAGAGTGACATTGTTGATCTCTGACAATGTTTTTCAGGGACAAGGTGAGGCTGGGTTTAGGCATAGAGCAAAGAGTGTGTAGGCTGCCGAGAAAGATGAGGACAAAAGGTCCAATGTGTGTGGCAAGGACAGAGCTTCTGCCTGCCCAGCCTCTGCAGCCCACTGAGAAAACAGGAGAGGCACAGGAACATTGCTATGCCAAGACCCTCCTGAGCAGTCCTTCTATGGAGGGCTCTGCTGCAGTCAGCTCATAGAAGTTTTCAGCATTTTGTAATAGCTAAGTATTACAAAATGATTAGGCAAAGAGAGCAGAAGCATGAAACAAGACACAGACAAAGCAGCTAAAATAATATTTGCTACATAATGTGAAAGAGTACTCCTCAGGCCTCTCCTTCCTGTGAAGATTAGTAATAGAGCAAAGACAGGAAAGACATCAAAATACCTTCAACATTGGGGTTTTTTTTACCAAAATCTTCTCTTCCTCTTACCTACTGCACATTAAATGAGTTCCCTAAAGACCTAAGTGAAAAGGAATAAAGAGATAACTGTGGACAAGCAAGTGGGCAGAACTATTACTGTTATTTCATAAGGGCAAATGGAGACTCAAGAGTAAAGATTCTTTGTTTATTGGTTTTCAGGGAACRAAAGAACCTAACAGTCTGAGCCAGAACAAGCTTTATATTATTTTGTTCTGCTTTGAGCAATGCCACCTCACTGGCTCTGTGAAATTCTAGAGGTTTCTTTTGGGAAAAGTGCAATCACTGTTTCTCCCAGGGCAGGTCTAGACACGCACATGCACGTCTACACGTACATCTAGTGTGTCCACAGGTGCCACCAGACTGCTGGTAACCAAACACATATAAAACCCTAAGGGTTTACTGCCCAAGTAGACAAGATAGAGGATTAAGAGAATAAGATCTCCCTTGGCAAATTCACACAGCTGAAAAAGGGAAGCTAGAAGCCCAGCAGGAAGAAGTATCTTGTGTGCTTGACCCCTTCTTACTCTCCTCTAAGAATTCATTGAGCTTTGGAGATAGGATGAGGAATACCTGCATCTTTGGTTTGATCTACTACAGCCATTCCCTTCAAGTGTTTTAATTCCACATTTTGTCTCTGTTTCTGAGACTGTGTCAGGCTCCTTAGTGCTAAGTGGTAAAAACAAACAAATTAGAAAATGCCGAAGCAGCCTGTCCTCTCTTAATGCTTTAGTTCAGACAACTGCATTTGGAGATTTTGACCTCTGCTGTTCATATTGGTAGACTRTTGGTTAGGATTCAAGTTGCCAGTGCATAAAAGGCAGTATGGTTTATTGGCCAGCYGACACATCAGAAGCAGCATCCAATATGGGCCATATAACACACTTCTTGCTACTTCCCAAAGTTCAGCACACTCTTCAGCAGAATACCAAAATCAGAATTAATATATGATCTGAGGATTGGTARCACCTGAGTTCTCAGTAGAGCTGGAGAGTCAGGTTTTCTGGAATCAGTGTGGGCTGGCTGAAAAGACAAGAGGAAACAGCCTCAGGCTCTGTCAGAGGAGGTTCAGATTAGACATAAGGAAGAATTTCYTCAGTGAAAGGATTGTCAAGCATTGGAAAGGCAGTAGAGACACCATCTCYAGAAGTACTCAAGAAACAACTGGACACGTGTCCTATGGTCTAGTTTGTATGGCGTGGTTCTGTAGGCAAAGTTTGTGGTAACTGGGAGTGGGGCTGCAGCAGAGCCTCATCCCTAACGGGCTACAGCTGTGAGCAGCAGGTGAGCARCATTGAAAGCAATGAGCCATGGAGTGCCCAGGTACRCTGACCAACCACCAAAGGGAACAGAGGGCACACAAGTGCCCTCAGTGATCTTGGAGATCTTTTCCAACCAGATTCTATGATTCTGAAGGCAGTTCTCCTACTTATAAGTAACTGGTTTTTCACTTTGTATTTCACATTTTTTCCCTCATTGTAGTGTGATTTATTTGCTGTCTTTCCCATTAGTTTCTGCTAGAATTTCTTACCACAACTTACAGATTTCAAATAACAAGTGAGCTGAGAAGTGATAACAAGGTGTCAGCCTTCATTGTTCTTGTCCTCTGCTGCCTTTGATGTTGAGGAATGTTTTATCACAGACAACAGTGGAGCTCTGGTTCACTGCAGATGCCACTTCTGCTCTGAACAGGTCCCACCATTTTTTCCTCATCCCACCCTACACCTCTTGTGGCTGGACTAACATATAATGCTTTTCATCTCAAACAACACTGCTTCAGAACAATAATAAGATTGCCTTTCCACTAACAGAAACTCCTCTGTTAAGCCAAAGAGAATATAAGTAACTGGGAATTTTTAATTTTTTTCCCAAAGATTTCTCATTGCTATTTTTTTGGGTTTTTTTTTTGTTTATTTGTTTTCTAATGGAACTTACTGGGGATTAACCGAGATGTAAGGCATGGTCTGGGGGATGAAGTACTAAAGGCAAGGCAGTGCAACTATCTACTCAGTGCTAGATGAGAGCAATATTAGGACAATAAGATTAAATAGTTTGAGTGAGTCAAATAACCTTTCCTCATTTGCAAGAAACAGCTTTGTTCCTGTGAATCAGTTGATTGCTCAGTAAAGGTTGTGCAGCTTATGTGCTGTGGTTTTTTCACCAGAAATTAATAAATGAGGCCAGAGTGTTCTGGATCTACTTGGTGACCCACTGGTAGGCAATTTTAGCTACCTGCCTACTATTTAAATGAAGTCTTGCATGACTGAAGCCTYTCAGCAAACATGGTAAGGAATGATACATAAAGCCGTTCAAGAGTGTCAATCACACCTTCAAACAGCTTGTTCCACAGATAGTTGTGTGTCCCTCAGCACCTCYATCTTCTCCAAAACACCCTGTACAGCAAGACGCTGCTGAAGAGTAGAGCTGACTTCTGCTGAGAGGTGGAGAGAGGGTTGTTGTTCTGTTTTGGTTTATTTTATATACGAAATAGGACTTCAAACAGGGAGAAAATGTGCATATTAAACTCAGTATATGAATCCAGTATGACTTACCTGAACAATATGAAAAAAAATATTAGAAAGAAGAAAGTTTTCCAAACAAGATGAGTCCTGTCTTCACTGACTCCTCAGAACAGAGAAAATGACAAAACTTCTGGAAGCATGTCCTTTTCAGCAGTTTTACCCAGAGATTTAACCAACCTCTGTAGATTTCTTAAGACCCCTGGCACCCTGAGTATTCAATCTATGCTGCAAGTGCCCTCTCACCTATGTGTGTCCCTCACAAGAGAAAGGTATGTGGGAGATATRGACAGGTGCCCATGCAGGTCTTTCCCTGTACAAAACTGGGGTCCAGCAGTCCTGAATCTCTCCTCTCATTAGATGCAGCTATTTTAAGAGGACTGTGATGAAGAGAAGGGATTTGACCATGTCTGAGGAGGTTTGACAAGCTGTAATTGCTTTCTAATCTCTTAACAATACACACTTGGAATTATGCATAGGCTTAAGTGATTTTCTTAACTTGGGCTACAGTGGAAAATCAAGCAAATGGTTTGGAAGGATGTCTTCATAGATCAGGATATTAGCTATGTAAGGTTAGAATAATCAGGCAGTGATAGATGCCTCAAGTTCTAGTGCACATTTATCTCTTCCGTTTTTTACTGTTTCCCTTTTAAATTAAAAATAAAATAAAAAATTATATGGTTTCAGGGTGCTTTTCGCCTAGACAGCTTCTCCTGTAAGTGATACCAGAAAAGTCTACATTGACATGCATATGCTACAGTGATACAAATCTTTTGTTTTCCCTTCTCTTGGCTACCAGAGTGGGCTTTTATTTTCAGGRATGCTGTACGCTCTTTCAGATGATGATAATGTAAATTGAAATATACCCTGAAAGGATAAATAAGGGTACTGACACATAGCAGCTGATTGACAGGAACTGTTTAAGGGCTGTCATGTGGCTGGCATGTCACTTAGTGATCAAATTCTTCTCCTGCCAGTAAAAATTACGTTGATGCCTCATGTGGATTTTAGCCTCTCTATAGCACCATAGCTCCATTCACAGAATTTGCTATGAGTACCATACGTTTAAAGAGACTGGACAAAGAAATTGCCTGTGCTTGGTTGACTCCTGCTCCATRTTTGTGTCAGCTCTGCCTGCAGAATAACACACACCTCTACTGGTCCACAGACACATTCAGCAACTTATGTGGAAAAATGCAAAGAGTGAGGTCAGTTGGGCCTATCACAGCAGTACATGGGCCCTTCCAAATCCTTTATTGGCACAGGATATCCAGAAGATACCCTTTTAGAGGCAATTTTTATCATTTAAAACCATGACTAAATACATAATYATGGCATTATGTAATCAAGACATTAGTCTGCTGAAGGTATTTAGAGAAACTTAAGTACAGTATCATCATAGCTCATCATAACTGGAAGTTCAAGGAAGAGGCAACTGCAATTTCATCTCTGTTAAAACAGCTTTCTAGAGCCCAAATTATTACAAATGCAATTATGATTATTTTGAATTMATTGAATTGTAGGATTATAGAATGGTCTGGGTTGGAAGAGACCTTAAAGATCATCTACTTCTAATTCCCTTGCCATRGGCAAGGACATTTTCCACCAAAATGCCCTCAAAGCATTTTGGTATGGGCAGGGACATTTTCCACCTCAAAGCCCYATCCAGTTTGGTCCTGAACTCTTCCAGAGATGAGGCATCCACGATCACTCTGGTCAACCTGTTCCACTGTCTCACCACCCACCCAGTAAAGAGTTTCWTCATAAAATCTAACCAAAACCCACAATCTTTTAGTTTAAAGCTATTACCCTTTGTCTAGTTGTTCTTGGACCAAAACTGTGCCTTTTTTTTGAAGGATACTAAGTAGAGGTTTAGCCTTAAATGGTCCACACTCACTGCTATTAAGAGGCTGATTTTAAACTGGCTTCCTGATCATGACAAATACTTAAATACCAAGTACATACACAGTCAGTCCAGGTCATCACTTCCTTCATTTAATATTGCCACATTCTGCACTACAGGGTGCTTTGTGAGTTGAAAAAGCTGGGACCATGAATGCAAGTAGTGCAAAGCTGCAGGCCAGTGCAGAAGAAAGGTGCCACCAAAAGGAAGCAAGCATTGCTGCTGCAAGGAGAGCATGCACACCAAATGCACTTGGTATGCCAGAACCGGGGAGTTGCACCCTCCCTTCTTCTTTGTGCTCATTATTTGTCAGATGTGTGTCAGAGCTCAGCAGTCACTGTGGGAGGGAGGGAAGGAAATAAAGCAGCTGGACAGGAGACAGAGTGGCATTTATGCATGACATGAGGTAGAGGAGGGCTGGTAGGTTTTGAAGGCAGATTGGCTGTAGTAGAGGCAGCTCCCATTCCTAAACCATTGGCATTGAGGCAAGAGAGGTGGAAAGCCAGTGCCACAGAAGGTAGAACGGCACAGGGCTGTGGAAGGCAACATTCTGAAGGCACTGATGGAAGGAGGGAAGGCATGGATGCGGTAGCTCTACTTTGCATATTGGAAAAAGAAAGCAGCATTGATCAGCACACACAATGTCTGGAGATCTGAGTTTTGATGACATCAAAGGAAAAATCAGTATAGTAGAGAAAGGCATAAAGAATTTTAGCCATGGAAAGTAAGGCATCAGCAAGTACAGCACAGACCAGAGGCAAATTTAGCAGAGGGCAGATTGCAGAACTGACATTTTATTACTGTCTATTTCTGCTCACTGTGGAAATATAATATAGTAATCAGCTAATTCTTAATCTTGTCTGCTTATTAACTTTCCATCTAATTACATGATACAAAACTTGAAATTAACAGAACATTACAGACTTGTTYATTCAAGGTTCCCTACAGCAAGCTGCAGAGGAATTATTCAAAAATTTAAAGTGAAGCATTGATGAAGAAATCCTTAGGAAATAAAGTCATTACTCAAGAGAACAAAATCCACTTCAGGGAAGCTCTGAAGATCTGGCAGTCATATTTTTTAAATCTGACTTAAATTCAATAAAGTTTTCATGAAATGAACACACCTGTTCTGGAGCAGCTGAATGCTCACAYGAAACCTTGAAAAACCTACAGCTTAGAAGGAATTCTGCCAGATAGCCTATATTTTATCTTTCTTCCACTTTGACATGTTGATATAAAAAGCAACATCTTTGCTTCTCGGAAGTTCATCTGTCTCTTCTCATGATGATTACCCAGATGAAGTCATACTTCTCGTGATGACAATCATTTTRCTAGAACTACATTTGATGCTGCAAAAAACAGGGAATTAGTCACAGATGCTGATGGACCCCTAAGAAGCCAAGTGTTCCCATGGAGAGGCTCCCCTGTGATGAAACCATGACAATAAAAGATCCAACGCTCCTGGCACACAGAATGAGAGTGACGTAAAGAAGAGTACTTTGTGACGTTTTCCTGGAGGCATCCATTTTTGATCCTGTACGTCATACATGATTCAAAAATAGACTAGTGTGTTTTGAAAAGAATACATAATTGAAAAGAATACATATTCCCAGGAAAAATCTGCTTATAAAAGCCTGCTTTTGATACAGCACTTCAACATATTTAATAGATGAGAAATAAATAATAGAGGAAAATAAGTAGTGAAATATTATTTTTCATATAAAAAATGCATAATTTGAACAAAAACCAGAAAAATTGCATGTTCTTTCAAAACATATTAAGAACCTTTGCCCTGTTCTTAAAAAAAAGATAGAGAATGAGATTAAAACACCTGGATACCTGCCTCTTGGGGAGGCAACCCTTGGTGGTAAACCATTGGCATCTTGGCATCCCTCTCCACCCCAGCTCTTTCAGGATGATTTCCCTTCCTATCATGTATGCCACCAGCCCATTGCCAATCCCTTTCCACTTCATCTGAGTCTTCCCCCATTTCAGAAATCAAGTGCTAAGCAAGTCTAGCCCACCAAACCAGCCAGCCTGCAAACACAGCCTGGTCGTCGTTGCACACAAGTGTCTTCTGCTTTCCTGGCAAAACAGCAGAGAAGCCTTCAAAAGAGAGGATTTCCTCTGCTCCAACCATGAGTATAGGACTTCCTCAACATCTTATTCCCCTGCCCAAACCTCATACTGCAGGCTTTCTCAGCACAACCAACCTGATACCAGGGCTCTCTCTGCCTGCTGGGATGATTGGTAACCCTGTGGTGCCAGGAATCCTGCCCCCTCAAAATGTCACTCCTAACTGCCTCTCCTCTCATTTTGTTCAACTTGAAGACAATTTTTCTTCTGAAATAAAATACTCACAGAAGTAAAGGTCACATGAGCAGGCCAAAGCCACATGATCAGCCAAAAAGTGAGAAGTTTTTCACAGCATCAGGGTTACAGTCCTTCTCAGAAACAATAATAACTGCTTTACAGAGAAATAGATGCTCTCCTTCCATAGCTGAGGCAGTAGATAAGCTCTATTGAAGTCAAAGTGGTAAATGCACTTTGAAATTCTGAGAAGTACTTTCACAGCAATTTCCACAAATTGATCTCCTTTTCTGAAGCACTGCAGAGCATTGAGATCATTGCTGTTGAGCAGAAAGAGTTAAGTGTAGCAGTGCTACAGAGCCCTCATTATATGCTGACAATGATGTTTTGACATGTTTTGACTTCAGTGCTCTCTTCATACTGTGGACAAATACTGAGTTGTCTGCCTATCTGCTCTGTGCTGAAAGTTCTCCAGAGGTTTTTGAATACAAAGCATCTAAACCCACTCCAAGCAAAATCACCATTGACTTCCAGAGGCATAAGAGAAGGCTTTATAAAAGGGCTATATTAGAAGATACCAAAAAAGCCTCTTCATGAAATATCACCCATATTCTTGAAAGCTATACAGTTATTCCATAATCCAAATATGTTTAACAACAGGAGTAAGAACTATCTCATCTTACAAAACAGCTCCTCTCTTCAATTTTTGAAGCGCAGAGCTAAGTACCAAATGGTATCTGTGATGATAAATGACAAACTGAATCTGAATTTTGACCAGCAGGATGCACTCATTTTACAACTACAGGCCTTTTTTGARTACACTGGTTCATCTGGACAGGTAGACATCATCCATTAGGGGCTAAACTTAGCCCAGCAATTTTGTGTATGGCATGAAATATAGAGATTGTTTCACCACTGCAGATGGGTGGGACCATTAGCACACTGATCAAATTATCCCAGATTTGTAGGCTTATTAAATAGTTCCTGAACTCAGCCTGATACAGAAGAGATCTCTTCCCCCAATGAATATGCTGCAAAGTACTCCTGCCACATGCCCTGCTGACCCAAATGAAGTCAGGGATTTCCACACTCCCAATTCAGTGCAGCTACTAGGTGGCATATAAGAGSCAGCTCTCCTGACTTGCAGTCGTGCCTGTGATCTGGAGATCCCTGCCCATCCAGGGAAACTTCAGTGCTGGCCTCTTGATCCCTTTTTGTGAGAAGCCTGAGAAGTCTCAAATTTGGCACATTACCCAGCACCAAGGACAGTGTTTATGACACCATTTTAAGATTCTGTGCATGAAAGAACAAAATCTGTTCCTCATGCAAATGTGRTAATAAACAGCTTTTACAAAGTAAAAGTATATCCAGCATGACTAGTAAAAGATGGAAATGAGCTTCTGCAACTCCTCACTCATGTTGTAACTGATTTTACCTTATTGCTGGCTTTACTACTGTCCTTTCTTTCTGTAGTAGAAAAATCTCACTGAATTTYAGTTATCTCACTATTGCCACTAGCAACAGAAGCATATTTGGTCTGGTAATTCATTTCTGAAGCTGCTGTGGGGTAGGCATAGTAGTGATTTGTAAAGCTACTGTTTTGTCTGRCCAAGCTATAACAGAAATCAATTGTTCTTCTGACAGAAGAGGTCTCAGAGGAAAAAATAGTGCAAGATCTCAAATGTATCCTAGTTAGTTTTTCTGTCTCTGTATCTTTAAGAGATGGCAGGAAAAATATAAATTCAGTTTAAAGAAGGAAGAGGCCCACTCAAGTCATCCACAGGTGGTTATGTTTTTTACCCTATCCAACCCACAGGAGCAGGGACACCATTGTATAACTCTATAACCCATCCTGACAGTATGGTAGGCAACTCAAAGGACTGAAATTGCATTGTGCCAATAGATTGTGAATACAAGGAAGGTTTGTAATGGATTTTTAAACCCATTTTTTCTGCATCAGAGTCCCCTTTAGCTTCTGGCAGTTRGATCCTGCAAGAAAGTAAAAATGACAAGTTTTGAAAGATGCTAGGAAAGGGCAGGGGCAACAGGGGGGACTGAGGTGGAGCTTTCTGTGTAAGGAGAGAGGGCGGACTTGAAGATCATCTTAGCTGAATTAAATCACACCAGCAGATGTACTCATACCTGCTGCCAGCTCCACTGAGAAGATGCAGGCATAAAAGATAAACCCAAATTACCTTTTATCAGGTTATGTTGCAAAGTTGAGAGGTGGCATTAGGATGATTGGAGGCTTCTCAGAGCACACAGCCCAGTGATAAAGTAGAACATTGCAAATGCAGCAAGCAAAATAGTTCTCTCATCCAAATCTAATGAATTCACTAATCACGTTGCTGTAATTTTCTTTCAAGATATTGGTAGAATAAGTGGGTACCTGGGGAGCCAGTRCTGCTTGTGGAATCCAGAACTTCTACTGCTCCTTTATTGGTGTGCGTGGGAAAGTGCTTTCCCTGGATGTAYTTATATGCTGGCTTTAAATACTTATATTTACTCAGGGACTCTAAATACTGTTATAAGTGGTAAATTGTCATTAGGTCATCTTCCTGATGCATCCCAGATTAAAGTTAATGCCCTTCAGGTGGGTGCTATTAAATTAGCCTACCACCACCTGACAGGTATCCTCTAATCAAAAATGTATTGTCTTCTCTGTTTAGATCAGCTTTAGCTCCTTCTGGGTRGAAAGATAATCCCATGAGCAGTTCAAATGTTTTCAGATGTGTGGAGTTGTGCAGGCCAGAAACAAKCAGGAAATTACTTGTTCCCCTTAATTATAACTACAATTTATATTTGAGTAGGACTTTTATTAGGTGGTAAAACTTTGTGCTTTGTACTTTTTCTTTGCATACATAAAATTTAAATTGCCAATTTGATGCTGCAACAGAGCAAGCAGTGTCAACTTTCTAGGCCTTTTGGTGGTTAAAAGCTTCCTTTAGGGACATCAACAATTCTGTTCATAAAGTCCTAAATTTCCTCGAATGCCCAAATAAGTGACTGCTCAAGAATGCCAGGTTGATTTAGGACTGGTTGAACAGGAACTCAGATATCACACTTACAGTTTACCRCAGTGAAAAGTGGATTGGTTAGGAAAAAAGCAGCTGGGCATAGGTTAATTTTTAATTTCTTTTTAATGSGTTTCTGATATTTCTTTGTATTAGARGAGACTGAAATGCTGAAGTACACTTTCTTTGCAACCCATWTTGCATATGATGGGGTCYAAGAGTTTGTAAAGAATTAAGGAGTGTCTGTATTTCCATTTCCATTTGTGGTTAACAGCAATTTCTTGCCTCTGTATCTTAGAATTATTTACCAAGTATTGTCAAAGAACAATTCCATTTTATTATATGAGGTATTCCCTTGTCTGTAGTAAGCAGACAAATATTCTGATGTATTTTCACAAGAATTGTCTAACCTAGGCAAGTCACATAGGAGTATTGTAGTATAAGACGCTCTTCAGACAAAAGAAAAGCTTTTTGACAATGAGTTAGTTGACAGATGTCAATTTTAAACAAGATTATCACACATTATCCCAAGAGATTGAAATTATTACTGAGAGCGCATTCAGAATACAGATCAGTTCTCTAAAGAAAAAGGAGTTAGATGCAGCTGAAATGGAAATGGAGGATCCAGGCAGGCAATATAACCAGCTTTCCAKTCTTTGAAAGAGACTTGACGTACCACTCCAGAAAAAAATCAATAAAACCACCTAATATGTCCTCTTTGGTCAAAGCCTTTCCTCCTAAAAAATACATGAAAATAAAAGAGATTTYGTAATTCTTTGAGCTGACACAAAACTTTTCACAGCATCCATGGAAAAGTGAATCTCCAACTATATTAGAAAATTGGTATTTTAATTTTTTAATATATAGCTACTAGCACATACATATCCCTACAACTCATGACAATCCAAGTGTGCGCATGTACATGCGTAAAGCAGATTGATGAAAACTTTTGACCTGTCAAGTCCRTGGAGGATGTCAACCAATCTTCAATACAAAATGCTAATTTGCTAGATGTTATTCCTGACAATTTATTTTAACTCAGAGAAAATATTTTATTTAACTGAAACTGYGGGTTGTTTTCATAAATTTTATTAGGGTGTGTTCCATTACTACGTTTTACTTGATGGAGCCCCTCAAAATTTGCCATGTCGCATCTTCAGTAACCCTGACCACTAAGCTACTTCTATTGTTTTGTTAGAGTGATTAATAATAAAGTAACATGGGTTATAAAACACCAGAAAATGATCTTCAGAATCTCTGAAAATAAAGCATCATTTCCTTGACACCCTTCCCAAATATGTAAGCAAGTAGAGAAAACAATTAATAATGGAAGTAATGGATGTTCAAAATAGCTCTTTCAAGTCAAAAGAAAATGGAACATGTTGCAGGAATACTGCAGAAGATCATCCCCTTTTTCCTATCCCTGGATGACAGAGCCCTGAGATAAAAACACTGAGAAGCTTGGATTAAGGTAGCCCTCTTAAGGCCTGCAGTAAGATTTTATGTTGGGATTTCTGAAGTGAGATCTGTGGCACACAGTTACCACACAGCAGAGACTTTGCAAACGGAGGCAGGCTTCTTCCAAGCAGCATCCCAGTACTGTCCAGATTGCTGGCCTTTTTCTTCTCTGAAATTTTAGAATCTAGCACAGAGAAAAGACAAGCTGCTGATGGTATATTTGGAAATCTCTTTGACTGAATGCATAGACCTTTCCCCTTTCTTATTCCCCATTCAGATGGCTGGTAACAGGGAAATAGCTGTCTCATTTCTTCAAGATCCCTCAGAAGCTGGTCCTGCATGAAACAAAAGTGAATGGCCCCATTATGCTAAGGGATCATAATTTTAAAAATACCGGGGATGCTTTTCTTAGCCAGTAATTGCAAATTCAATTTTAGTACGCTGAATGTCAACAGGCTTCAAGGAGCAAGCACATTTCAAGCTGGAGTTTGCCAAGTTCAAGACAATCACAAGTGCTCTTTATTTCTCTGGTCACTCAATAATATTAGACCTCATTAAAGAGGAAGGATTGCATTGCAGAAACTGAGCCCCAGAGATAGCATCCACTTACAAATACACMGAAAAACTAAACTTGCAAGCTACCATGGTAGAGTTTTAGCTGCCACCAAATACAGAGAATACCACCTGGTATTCTCATTTAATATAGCCTTTATATTGTGCTGCTTATAGGATGTCAAACACAGACAGAAAGAGTAAAATTAGTAATCAAAAGAAGGACTGTAAAATCAGAATTTGCAATAACACTGTTTATAGGCTCTAATCCATAGATCGTAGAATTATTTGGGTTGAAGGGACATTAAAGATCACCTAGTTCCAAATCTCCTACCACAGGCAGGGGCATCTACCACTAGACCAGGTTGCTCAAACTGGTCCTTGAATCCTCCAGGGATGGGGCATCCACAACTTCTCTGAGCGACCTGTTCCAGTGCCTCACCACCTTCACTATAAAGATTTTCTTAAGATCTGACCCAAAGCTCTGCACTATCAGTTTAAAGAATTCTTCTCTGTTCTGTCCCTATGTGCCCTTGGAAGAAGTCCCCCTCCAACTCTCACAGGACCCCTTTTGGTACTAAAAGGTGCTCCAAAGTCTTCCCAGAGCTTTCTCTTCTCCAGGCTGAACAACCCCAGTTCTCTCCATCTGTCCTCATAGGAGAGGTGCTGCTGCCCTCTGATCAGCTTCATGGCCCTGCTTTGGACTCAACAAGGTCCACGTCCTTCTCGTGTTGGGGGTCCCAGAGCTGAAGGCCTGTATTTTACTGTTAAAACAATAGTATTGACTTTAATTTTATTTTGCAGGGGACTGAACATTTTCACCTTAGCATCTCAGGGTGCTTTACGTGACACTCCACCCACAGTAGTTGAAATGCTGCTATGATATCCCACTGGTATCAAGCCCACCAACACTCTGGTAGGACTTAAATAAAAATGAAAGTGTAAAGAAAGCTCACAGCCCTGTGCTGCACCTGAGGTGTGCTGTCGCCCTCAATGCTCACAAGGAGCCGTGCTTGCCCCACCAGAGGCAGAAATACACCCACTGCTCTCATATTTCTAAACATGCATATTAATTTATGTCTAAAGCCCCAGTCAYGTGCTACCCATTTCCTCTCTTTGCCATCTTTAATTCTGAATGTATTTAATTCTGAACAGTATTTCATTAATTTTTCTTTAAAYGGCAAACTTGCCTTTAATTTATAAAGAAATTTTAGTGAAAACAAAACATTGCACCTGGAATGGAGAAAACATCTAGGCTAAAGATGATTAAGCATTCATATTTGTCTCTGCCTTTCAATAGACATTCTCTCTCCCAAGAGATTGGGGATCAACTTCTACTTAGGTATTTCATCATTGCCTTTGGCATTAAAATCCTACCCCCTTCAAGCACTGTCTTAGTAATGTTCTTTTTATTCTAAGGAATAAAAATAACAATGAAATGAATGATTAGACATGTTATATATGGCATTCAGTGATGGGAAAAAATGAGATGGTAAAAAGCTGCATTATTTTTATACTGCTTCCTTATGCTTACTTTTTTGTTCCAAGAATAAGATGCTTTCTCTTTTACATTCTGATTGTGCTTTGTGGCAATCATTATTCAGGGAATGAAGCATTTTAATGACTTTAAAATTAATTTAGKAGTCTCAGCCTAGCTCCCAGTGAACACGTGTCCACATAAAAATAAAAAAAAAGCCCACTAATTGGCAGTCTCATTGGCATTCACAGCACAGAAGCCAGGAACTCCACAGACTTTAAAGCTAGAAGTGACCATTGTGATCATCTAGTCTGACAGGTCATGAGACTTCTCTGAATTAATTATTGCTTCAAATCTCAATAGCTGTGATATACCWCAAGCCTGTTTTTTACTAAAATATCCAATGTCAATTTTCAGGTTTCAAGTAATGGAAAATCCACTATAATTCTAATTTAAGTTATTCTACAGGCTGATTGTACTCTCTATTAAAAAGAAAAAAGAAAAAAACCATGATAACTAAAAAGAAAAAAAGAAAAAAAAAGATAACTAAAAAGAAAGCACACACCAAATCTCAATTTTCCTTTGAATTTCTGTACTATAAACTTAAAAGTTTTTGAACATCTTACACCTTAATTTGCTAAAGTGAAGTGTCCTACTTGCAAATTATTAGGGTGATATGAACATCAGAACAGGAGGATGCTTTGTTTTTAACAGTGTTGTTTAGTTGTTTTGTCATTTGTCCAGGAAATTGGAAATGTATATTCAGAACATTCATAATCTTGGGAACTGRGAACTCACAGTATCCATTTCCCACAATGTCCCAATTCCTAGGCTAACCACTGGTGGAAACCGAGACTGGAGCCTGGAATACCGAGTAGTCTTCTTTGGAAGACGGGTCACTTTGTTGGTCAAGAACGCAGTGTTTCTGAGGGCAAGGAGAAGACAATGGAAAGTTTTGTATTTAGCCTGAAGTGTGAGGCCCTTAATTCAGAGAGAGTACATTATACTACAGTGTATAGCATATACATTATATAATATTAAACTTAATGTTTGRATAGTGGATGACCTCAAAGAAGAGCTTAAAACTCTCCACAGTCCTTTCTGTCCCTATCCTCTTTGCCTGCAGAGTGCCATGGTATTTTTGGTTATAATTCAGTCTATCCTCTTTATAATTTCACCCCTGTATTCCCTGCGTCGTACCTATTAACTCAGTACTACTCACTAGATTTTACCTTACAGATCTGTTGTCCAATATATTGCATCATCAATAGTTTTTTTGTTAAATTGTTAATGTTAGTTYGCTAATTTTTCAAAGTTAGAATACGACCAGCTTACTACTGGCACTATGATGTTGGAAAGCAGCTCCATCTTTTCAAGGGACATAATTAGACATAGCTAGCGCTGCATATGCCAGCAATAGAATAAGTGGTTTTTCCAACAGATTGAGTTAATAGGGATTCACYCTAATTAAAAGCTTGAAGTTTTAATGAAAATATAAAGCCTTTCTTGGGAAAGATCTCTGCTTTGATTCACATTCAAGTCACAGTGGCAGCACGGTTCTTAAGAGACCACCAGCAGAAGTGAGGCTGTTGAACACTCCAGGAGCCCTCGAGAAGACCAAGGTATGAAGCTTATAATAAGAAGGCATAGTAGTGGGTCAAGGTCTACCAGCGAATAAATGGTGCATTTGTGCTCTAATTAAAGCACTGCTGTTTCTTTCTTTTTTGGCTATTAGAGTTTATATGTACCTGCAATGTGTTAGGGTAGAAACTCTGACCTCTAGTTTAGACACAGTTTAGTCCAAGTAGACTAAACAATATTTTATTCTATTGGCTCAACTGAAATTTAGGAGAATTTTTAATGTTTTTTTGGGGGTTTTTTTATGCATAAGATCCTCTTCCCTGTAAGTTCAAAGAGAAGAAAAAGAACATTGAACAGCTGATTACTAACACACACACACACACACACACTGCCTTGGTGTTAAGAAATTATTTTTAATAGGTGCTTTAATTACTTAATAGCCTGGAATCAAGTTATAACCCTGTGGTTGCAGTTATGATTACTGACAGCTAAAATATACAGCTCTGGCAGAGTAAGTCCCTCTCCAGAAAGTAAAGCCTCTGCCTCTGACACTACCCAATACTCCACTTAATTACGTTATCCTTCATTTAGATGGTGATTCTATTGCAACATCTAACAAGGATAAGATATTGCACAGTAATGGTGAGTGGCTAGGACAGCTTCTTGATCAAGGCATTTATTGAATTACACATACTGAGGATGCAGCTGGACAGTGAAAACTGATGCTTTCACTAGGTGATGAAATCCTGCTCTGTTGTCTTTTAATACAGACTGTATCCAAGTAAAGATTAAAAGAAGAAATCAGGAGTGTAATAGATTACATGCACCGTAAGATTTCTGCCCTGATATTTTTATTCAAAACAATATTATCTTTCTCACTATCTTCATGACACTTTAGGATCACTCAGTTGACCTGGCTACAGATCAACCAGTTGTCCCAATTAGGTGAAATTTTCAGTACAAGAGATATTAAGTGGAGCTATTAAAAGCTTCTGCAAAGCCATCACAAACTGAACACAAACCATACCGGGGCATGTGTAAACGCTAAYCTTTTAAAGCCAAGTCCATCTTTCTCTCCAGCAAGAGAGCTGTAGTCCAGGATTTCATTGGGAATGCGGCTCCCTGGCAGTGCCTCTGCAGTGCAGGGCAGGGAGCTGGTTGGCTGTGCTGGCAGCAGAGCTGGGGGCGAGGAGCTGGCAGCACCTGCTTTGGAGCGCTGCYGTGAGCGCAGCAGGGCCGTGCCAGTGCCTGGCCCCACGGCTTCCCCGGGCTCCAGGGACRGCAGGGACAGCAGCCTGGCACCATCCCATGCCGGGCATCCCATGCCTGGGATCCCATGCCTGGCATATGGACTGCCCACAAAGGAGCACCCCTGGGCCCTGCTGACACAGCGTGGCGYGAGGATGGTCTTTGGGGTCCCACAGCAATTTCAGAAGGCCTTTAGGACTCCCTATCTTAATTAGGATATTAAGCCTGAATGGCCACTGAAGCCAAGGGATAATCCTGGATCAAAGCCAGGAAAGACAAACTGGATCAGCCCCAATACAGGCATCGACACAATCAGCACTGTAATTATTTTAGAATAACATGGCTTAGCAAATAGAGGTGGATTTGAGTTCAGGGACTCATATCTCAGCCTCAGTAGCTATGCAAAAGACCTTTCCTGCAAAACAGACCATGCTGTCTCACCTCTGGGTCTTTTCTCCCTCAGCAGCCAAGACAGCATTYCCATTCCCCAGTGTGCTTTACCATAAGATAAAGCCTTAAACATCCTGATCTCTGTTTGAAAAAGAAAGGTAGTTCATTCTGATGTAACCAGAAAAGACCTCTCAAAATTTTTGGGGAGGAAGAAAGGAAAAGAAGAAGGAAAAAACATTAAATTTTATGAAAAAAATGAGAGAAAGTAATAAAGAGAATAGCTCATGAGAAAATAGCTGAGTCTTCCTACCAAAACACTTCTCAATATTTGGTTTTGGTAGCAGTGACTTCATTTTTAAACATTTGAAGGAAAACTGTGCAAAAGCTTTAGAATAATGCCAGTTAGGATTAGCTGTTMTACAGGTTAAAGGCATTTCCTTTGCCTTACTCTTGATTCAAGAAAGGTAGAAAAAATTTTATGTGCATTTGGTACCTTTTTTCAGTTACACATTCACGCACATACAAAGGATCATCACTTCCAAAAACTTTTAAATAAACACTGCGCAGCCTTCCGGAAGCCCCATGTGGTTACACAGGGAAAGACACATGGCAGGGCTGCTCTTCACACTCTTAGGACAAGCATTCAGATATGAGCACTTAATTTCACTCAGTAGTTTACATACATCCTCCAAGGGCCAGTTAATTGACCAAATGAAGCACTAAAGTCTAATTCCGTAATTCTGCRGGAGAGGAGAGTGTATGGAAGTCTGATTACAGTTGCCAAAATCTTGCTTTGAGAGACATATGGCAATCTAGCCCAATTGCATGGTGACTGCCAGAAAAATTTGTGTTTCTRCTTTAAGCTCAGTTCCTGCTTCATCATTGTCCCTGTCCCCATGTAGTCATTTACACCTGTGCAGAGTGAATGGAAAGCATTACCAAGTGAGAATGAGAACAATTTATCATTCCTTTCTACATCCACAGCAAAGAGGGAGAAGCAGGCACTGAATTTATCAGGTTCCAAAGAGATTGAAAATTCAAACAAATGTTTTTGAACAATTCTTTTACAAAGGAAATTAAACACAAAACTGTAGTCTAATACGACATTATCATTTTGAATTTATCTTCAACCAGGAAATACATATTTATGCTGCCCTTGGAAGCCACTGCATGGCTACATTTTGGACATTGTGAATGCTATGAACTCCATTGAAGTTCAGTGAAGTAATAAGTAAATAAAATTAGCTTAAATAGCAAGAAAATTTAAATTTAATTGTCTTAAATGACCTTTGTTTGAATTTACATATTTATGCACACAGATATATACACTATTCGTATACATTTCTCACTAAAGTTAGCACAAAATATTAATTGCAAAGGAATGGTGTTCAAATTACAATTTCAGAAACATTAAAGTATTACAGTAACAATACCAGAAAGCACTGACTTGCACATAAATTCTCACGTATTATTCCATATTGATTCAACTGTTGCAGGAAGTTTTGTTTTCAAAATCTTTCTGTGACCACCAGGCTGATCTAAAGCTTAATTATATCCTTGAATACAGTGATACAGAGATTTGGCTTTTAAATTATGATATAAATAAAAAAAATCATCAGAACCCGGAATTCACATACTTGATGAAAACAAAATCACATTTATGTGAAGAGGTGATAATACTTCAAATGGGGATGTTTCATATCAAGTATTTGAATCTCTGTTTGAAAACATAAAGAAATGTGAATTTACAAGCTGCTAAGTACATTCACATCAGATCTACAAACTGTTTCACAAATGCTCAGCTACATCAGGTACAGGATAACTGGAAAAGAAGAATTGTAATAATGGCATCATGCAGCTATTTACTTCAGGTATTAAATGTGCTTAGATTTATTTGCTGTTTTAATTAAGTTTTCACTTTCTGTGGAGCACTTTATACACATCCAAGAATGTATAATGACAGACCTTGATTTTTTTTTTCTGCTGAACACACACCATTCTTTGAGAACCAAAAAGAATGGCAATAATGCAGCATGATTTAAATCTGCCTTCCAGCTTTCTTTAACAACAAAAGGAAAAAAAATAGCCTGTGCAAAACACTTTTTATAGATTACAGCCAATTTTTACTAATTAATTCAAATGTCCATCTCTGAGGAAGAAATATGTTTGGTAGAATTTAACGTAAAAGATCAGCTCCACACCTCTTATGAAATAAAGTGTTTACTAGCATAAAATTTTCTACACTTGTGCACTATTCTGTTATGCAGATTTTTAAAATTTCTGTCAAATATTATGCATGAGTAATAAAAAAAATTGAGTTTTAAATAAGAATAAATCTACTAAGGAAATAAGACTACCAAGAAGCACTTAAACTATAAAAATTTAGCCTGAAGTTTTTCCACTTATATGTCTTTAAATAGTGCTCAAACTGAGCCAGTATCAACACAAAATGATCTTTCTTTCATATTTATGTTATAGAAATTATTCAGCTCCAAAAAATAGTTTTTAGAAATAAAGTTTATTTCATATTAAGTCTAGCCCACTTACTGATTTGATCAACARTGCCAGGAAATATGTTACTGAGAAATAAAGCCAGTATCCACTCTGTCCCTGCATTATGAATCTTGTTTGACTCTTCTTAATTTTACTTTCAGAGTAAGAGCTGCCTGTCTCCTCAGACTTCTAGTAGAGATAGAGCATGATAGATGGAACTAGGGAAATAAAATTAGCCAGCTGATTCATCCCCCAAGACAAAGGAGCAGAAGGGAAGGKGGCAGCCTGACACCCTAAAATTGTTGGAAGGACTAAGAGATGTGCATCTATTGCTCATTTCTGTCTCAGAGGGTGGTAAGGTCTGTTAGAAGGAAGAGRGATGGATGGCTGGAGAGGAAGCCCAGGCTTCAGCCACCCTGAGACAATTTTTTTGCACAGTTGAACCTCTAAGTCCTGGGGCTGACTGGCACCATGCAGCCCCGTGTCCAAGGAAAGGCTGGCAGGCCTAAACAGAGAGAGCTCTCTCCAAGACAGCCATACATGGCAATTAGTGAGAGTGGAAATTCATTATTTGGATCATCGGTAGGAACAGTAATGGAGCAGAATGGAAGCTACAAGGAGGCAGATCATGATGAATCTATTGGAAACCCCAGGTTTCGTCAAGTACTACAGCAGAAATGAAAGACTCATAAAATGKAATATTATCTAGCATTTTCACATAATTTTCAGTCTTTACAGATTAACATTTTACAATTTCAGTTATGACTGAACAATTATGGATGTTCAACTATGTTTRAAGCACACACAGGAGGAAACAACCAAGTAACAGCCATTAGACTCTCACTACCTTCTCCATGTGGAATCCCAAAAGTCAATGCTCTTCCAGACAATTCTAAAAACTGTGGAATTCTTTCATGAAAATGCAGAACAACTTGTAATCAACCTATTCTTAMACTATGTCAAAAGTGTCTAAATTAGGTGATTTCTAGATTACTATAAAGACAAATCTGAAATACAACTTCCAATATGATTATCAGGCCTAAGACACCACAAAACCTGCCAAGCAAAGAGGCATGATTCTTCATACACAATAYGAAAAATAAGATTTTTCTTAGCCTTGGCTATTTGGGTTAGATTGTATAACAATTTTCTTAGCAGAAATGCAGTACTAGATGAAACCAGAAGCTTAGCAGAAAGCAAAAATGAGAAAGTTCATAAAACAAACTCTCTATACACATAAGAGAGAATGTGTCCTAAAATTTTAAATTTAAAAACTAGAATGGTCTATCTGGATTCTTCTTCACCCACCTACACTGTATTATTTGTCTATCAAATATATTGAGATTGCGTGTGTGTGCCCACAATTTGGTCTCACAATTCTTCTAAGAAGTAAGGAAGCATATACAGTTTTACAGATCTCTGAGTTGCAGAAAAAGGGTGCAAAATACTGAAGGTTGCAAAGGTTATGTATGGGGAAGTTAGGATGTCAACCAAAACCCAGTTTTAGCAATCTCAGTACTCACAGAGTAGGGAAACAAAATTCTCTTTAATTTAATAATTTAACAATGCTCCAAGCACTTCAATTTTGYTAGTATATAACTATCTATTTTTCCTTGGCTTTTGAAATTGCAAGGTGCTTCTGAATTGCACTTTTTATCCTCAGTGGCAGAGTTCAGAAACAATTTTTTTTAAAAGCAAACCTGAGTGTACACTTTTTCCCAAATATATGAATATTTGCTTTTTCAATTACAATTTCAGCAGCTGAGGCATTAAGAAATACACCAGCCATTATGATAAAGTGAGAAGGTCAGGGACAATGGTGGTATCACATCTCATACTTTTCCTTTATTTTACTTCTGAAAAATGTTTTCTCATTTAGGTCTGAACTATTTTAAGACCCACTTTTAATGACTGATTTTGATACAATGCTTTATAGTGCAACCATGCTTCATTTAATAGTGTTGTGCATACCACCAGGAAATCCCCAGTATTACACCTTTATTAGACACAAAAACAGTAATCATCCTTTTCCTGCTGAAGCCTATTAAATGGAAAATTCTGGGACATAGTAACCAGTTACACAGAGGAAATAATTTCTTTGTAGCTGCACCAATCACTAATAGGTGCTACTCCATCAGAAGTCAGCATATTKGAACTCTTTTCCTGGGTGAAATGTAGCACTTGGTAAACAAAAGGAAATGTAACCCTGTGAGTTTTACTGGGGAATCACCAGCCCAACACCCCTGCCGGCCACAGCAGGAAAAGCTCAGCTTCAAGAGACATAAAAGGGGCCTGCAGAAACAGCCTCACCTCTCACCAGGAGATGATCTGAACGCCTAGAATACCCCTTTTTATGAAGGAACAAGATTTTTTTTTTTCCCTGAAGCTGGGGAGTGCAAATAGCTGCAGGAGCAGGTATACCTGAACATGAACAGTTGTGCATGACTCTCTCATGGTCACTCCATCTCTTGCACCTGCTTATCCTGTCCATCCATGGCATTTTGTCCAGATATAATGCTTTAATCACTAGAAATTGCACCTGTTTTTCTCTATTACTAGWAGAATTGCCATGGGATTTCAAACGCTTACACGTGCTACCTGTGCAAATAACCTCTCACCTTAAACAAAGATAGGCTACTTTGCTATAAGCGTAATTTGATGTGTGCAAGAGAAGAGGTTGAGATCTCTTACCTTATTTCTAAATACTCATTTATGCCCTGGGCAAATTTCAACACATATTGCTAGTTTCTTGTTCCACTGAGAAACAAAATACTGATTAGCTTTTCCTCTGTACAGAACATATATCTGTCAGATGCAACTCCTCAGTTGTGGATTATAAGGCTTATGTTTCCTCAACAAAAGAGGCATTTTCTCTGATAAGAAGTATTCTTACAAAATCTCATTCTTTGATATAGATGATATGTGCTCCTCTGCTCTGCATGTACACAGAGTGGAGTGAGCTGCTCAGTGCATAAAGAGGATCACAGAGAGAACAGGAGAGACTAAGAAAAGAGTTGCATAAATACAAGCTTGCTGCGGGGACATGAGTAATAGTTTTCCAAAGTTTTCAGCCCCATTACAGTTTTTCTTTTCCTCCAAGATTTTGATCAATTCTTAAGAACATGCAAGCAAAGTGTAAACAAGAACCGTTGAAATGGCTGGTTGAGATGAGCTTTTTCGACAGTCCTTCAAAATTATTCAGGAGCCTCATGGAACTGAAGAATGACTAAGTGTCRGAAGTTTGCCAGTTTTTTTCCAGCTATGACATATTACATGTTCTAATAAACATATTGTTTCTTCACACACTCTCTAACATATGGAAAATATGGAAGGCAACATAAAGTTTAAAAATATTGGAATATTGAGCAATCTTTGTCTTCAAAGCATCCTAATCACATGTAAAAATTGTTAAGCATATGCTCTTTTGCTTCTATGCGCAAATTACTTGAAGATATTTTTGTTTGCAAAAAATAATGCATCTTCAGAGCAGAGAAATTCATGTTGGTTTTACAATTACTTCAGGTGAAAAATTCATTTATGTTACTGTGTGCTCCCAATCACCTGAATATTCCTGCTTAGAAATCAGAGACATTACAGAGTGGGTTCCCAGGTTGTCACTGAACTGATAAAGGCTGTGAGCTGAGAGCTGACTGGTGTTACAACTCTGCAGCAGTGGCACAGGGTAAACGAACTCTCCAGACATGTGAATACATACACTGGTATCAAACAAAGATTTAGAAGTGGATAAAGCTTCACAGATCCTAATTCTGGAGTCTAGCAAAGGAAATAATTCCCTCCATGGATAATGTTTCTCTATCAAGGACATAGAAGGATGTGGTTTAAATTTCATAATGTGTCTTCAGACGTTCCCCTTTTTAAGCAGAAGCAACAATGAATAAATTACTACACATATTTTAGACCACATTTCTCTTAATGACATTTTCATTACACTGTTTACTTTTTATTTTTATGCTGGCCACCACAGAACTGGCATAACAACTTTTTTTTTTTTGGAAAATCAAAACTGTGTTTTCCATGAAAAATGGAATAAATTGTTCAACTTCCTCTTCCTCATCATCTTGCACCCACTCTGTACCAAGCACTGCTGTGCCCATTCCCTCCAGCAKCTGGAGAGCCACTCAGGATGCTGGAGTAGGAGCTGAAAAGGGAGCACACCTTTCAAAGAGCTGGCAAACCTTCATTTCTGACTCAAACTACATTTCTCATGCACAGGGCATGTGTAGCACTGTCACAGTCTGACAACGAGAAAGGAAATATTTCCCCTGGCTGAAATGGTTCAGCTTGCTACTCCTGAGAGTAAAGAGAAGAGGGAGCACTGAATAATGCTTGTCTTTAAAACCCGCTAATATGCTTCCCACTAAAAGCTCAGGAAAGAGAGAGCCACATCCCTTCCTGACCCACAAAGGGCTCTTTGCAATGTCTTGTAGGCATCACTCTTAGGAATTTTATGCAATTTTGACATGGTCAAAAATGATTCAAATTTTCTTTCTGAAGTAATCCACACCACTATGATTCTACAAGAGACTCCTTTTCTCATTGTTATAAATTATTGCCAGTGTCCCTATTACAACCATTAGTAGTTCACAGTATTTTATTTCTATTAAAAGAAGCAGTGCACAGTTATTGCTCTCTTTATTAATTTGATGAGATTCTTCTGGCTCAGACTCTTCAGGTCTGGCTCCAGAGAAGAATTTTCTGACAATGAGGAAATGACACACGTTGTTCGTGTTTGCTAGCAAAACCTGTAAGGAAACCTAAGCAGGAACCTACCAAGTTTGAATCCCATAGCTGCCTCTGAAACAGAGCATGTTCTGTGTGCTGAGTCTGCATCCCAGATAAGCTGACAAGTTGATGATGCTTGTTACATCATATTTAGTCAGCTACAGCACAACTGCTGTTACATCTGCTTTGGACTGAGGCAAGCATGGGACTGGACCTGGGTGAATTTCGTGCAGACCCAGTTTCAGTGCATGGCATCTGCTAAGCAGTGCAGAGGAAAACAAAAGCCAGCAGTTTGCTTGTTCTCCAGCTGCTAGTTATGCTCCTTCAAAATGCATTTTTGCTTTTCTTTTGAAAAAGGCCACGGCAACAAGAGAACTACAATAGTCAAAAGGGCAGAATTAAAGGAGATGAAGTATGTTTGGTTCTGAAAGTCATGCATAATGTTTATACTCATAGATTTCCACACAACTTAGAAGGTGTGAAATAAAATACCATGCATTTCTCCCATAAAGAAAGGAAATTCAAATGTCTTGTGATTTTTGCCATTAAATGTTGGGAAAAAACAAGAGTTTTCTTCTGATTTTTTCATCTYTCTCTGTTTGTTTTTCTCAATAAATGAACAAAAAGGAATGTATGACAAACTTGCAGGTCCCAAATTTTGCTGAGCTCTCTTTTGCATATTGCATAACATCTCTCTGTAGACCCAGAAACAGTTTGACTAGAGGTAACAATTTTCACTAATTWATAGATCTAAAGGCTGTGGATCAGCTCCTGAGATAGAGAGTAGTGATGTCCTTTACCTACTACAGAATAAAAATGTTCCTTAATCTTGTTCCTTCATCTTTCATCTTCCTCTCCTCTTCCCTTCACTTTTCAAAGTTCATAACCTTGCAGAGGTCCTAACTATTTTATTATGGGTTTTTTTTGTGCCAATCTTGCAGTTTTCTTGGTCTGCAGCTAGTGAGAACAGGTTGTAGGCAAAGGAAAGGCTGGATGACCATCTATTAGAGTTCAGGCAACTTTGGCCTGCTCTTAAAAGGGTGGATTTCAGAAACACATTAAAGAAGAGCTCTTACATAAAAGTACATTTTGCCAGACACATAAAATGGGTCAAAATATGAATTTAAACTGTCTTTTTTCTTCCTATGAAGATGACATTCCCTCATTCAAAATACATTTTGTGTTTAAAGGAAACATTGGAAATTTCCATTATTTGGTTATCTTTACTGATTAATGGGCACACAGAGTGCTATACTGCTGAACTTATCCTTTTTTCATGGCATAAATAAAAAGCAAAACTTTGCTTTAAAAAAACCTTAGAGATACTATTTGGTCAGCTCTCTACTATTATTTAGGACAAGCAGATTGTACGCAAAGCCACTCAAGGCAGTTTTTACCTTCCCCTCACACCCTTCAACTGTGTTCCTGACATCATACAGAGTAAAGGAAGCTGTTTATAGCCCAAACTGCTGTAACAAAAGGCAGACACGGAGTATCTGGGATGCAATCTGCACGTGGGGGTGTAAGAGCTACAAGCTGAATTCAGAGGAATTACGCAGGGTAATGTACTTCCTGTGCATGGCTTAGCAAGACACCCAGCAGTAGCAAGACACTTGACTGCACAAGTGATGCAAGCAAGGCATCAGACACTTGCAATTAAACCCAAAGAGTGAGAAAGACCTGAGACCCAGCCCTCTATCCACAACTGCAGTCTCACTGTATTGCTGCATCCACAAAACAGACATGTGCAAGTTGGAGACTCAGAGAGATCCATATATGCCCTAGAGACACAAATAGATGCACTTAGACATCTCATGTGGACTGCTTTTAAAGCAATTATTTGCTCCACAGAGACTTCTGTGTTTTTTCTAATAGGAAAATGAGTGGCCATACTATAAATGGGTTGTATAAAGACCATATTGTTCTAGTTTCCTAAAATAACTTGGACACCTCAATTGTAACCTTTCTTAAAAACAAAGTAGCCTTTGATGTGAAGCTTTAATCATGAACAGACTACAAATTTCTCTGGGATCTACCATGATGCAGTCGCTCAAAGTGTCAGAGCACTAACTAAACAATATTCATTAAATCCCAACTACAAGTAATGTCTGGAGAAAACCCAAGGGGAAGCTAATGTCTGTCAATGATGTGTGAGCTGTGTTGACTCACTGCCATGTAGACTTCAATAATTTTCATCAATAAGGGCACTTAAATGTATTTCTGCCCAGTGACTCTCTAAATAGCATGTTAGAAACCCTATGGTATTTTWTTTTAGTTTTTCAAGCATGTGCAGAACAAAGACTAAGACTTTTTTCTGAAGAGGGAGGAGGCCATTTTGGGCTTCCTTATGTCACGCTCACTTATGTCAGCCAACACATTACTGTTTTTCTTTCATTGATGCTCATTAAAATGCAWCCAATTCACAGATGTGTGCCGATGCAGTAATTATGAATTTTCCTACAGGCTACATTTCTAGAAATCCTCTTACGATCTTGGCACTGCCTGGAAAGTAGAAAACAAAAGATAAAGTCCCTGAATGGAGACTCCTCTTTTCATTGCCCCTATACTTTGTCCCACCCTATTCACTGCAAGTAGTCATATTGCTTTAGATTTTAAAAGGAAAAGGTTGGCAAAAAGTGCAAAACCCGGGCACCTGATTTAACATGTTTTCTTGGAAACACTTTCCTTGAGTGAAGTAATGATTATTGAAGAATTGGTTTTATTAATTGGTATTTAATAATTTCTGATCACAATTTATCCTTTTATTGATATCTCTGTACTGATGTTAATCTGTTCTTCATTGATTTTGACATGTAAGTGGGCACTTTTCAAAGGAAATTGTTCCCTAAAGGAGAATTCTAGAGCATCRAAGAACACATATGTCTGACCAGGTAGAACTGCAAGGCCCAGAGAAGTCGCACTCATGTCCGTAAAATTCATGCGCATTGCCACAAGTCTGAGCAAAAGCATCTTGTGATGGGTGGAGGTGTAGGTCTCAAACAGGAAAAACATTTTGTTAAAATAGGTTGCCTGTAGAAAAATTCCCTGTTCATATTTTTCAGCATTTGGTARTTGTCAGAAAATTGGACTATGTTATGGAATTTCTGGTCTGAAGAAACTTTGTGAGATAATTCCATCAGGACAACAAAGAGGGTGTCTTTTGTAAAGGTCAAGATTCAAAGGAAATGTTTTGAAATTCTAAATGAGGTGGTTTATTGAAAAGAWTTTTTTTTCTATTTGTTTGAGTCAGGGATAGTTAATTTTGGTATTTGTTTTGAGTTTTCGAGGACTTCGGGTTTTGTCCCAATGTTAGATCTCCAGCTCTCATGACTGAAACGAAGGAAATTGAAACCATCCTCTAAGTACAGAAAAGTTCCCTGGCATCTGTCAGGTTACACCAGATATCTACAATTTTTCACCTAAAAATAGAAAGCAGAGCACTGAAATATTCACTGTGTTGTAGGCATATGTCCAAAAASCAAGGAGCTGCATTGAATAAAAATACTGCAAGTAGAAGTGTGCACTTTAAGGCACTGGCACACAAAGCTGTTCCAGTTGGGCATTTAAACACCACGACTGCACAAGCCAATTAACTATCAATCATCCTGAGACCTCAGCAGCACCTCTCCATCATTGAATGAGGTGGAGAGTAGATTTCTTGGAGGTCCTGTTCACCAAATATCTTCCCTGAGGTGATAATGTCTTCAGAATTTTTATCACCATGCAGAAGGGATTTCAGAGTTAGACCCTTATTTGGAAATGGGAAGGCAGATAGTGGAACACAAGCTTGACATAAATGCAGGTGAAAGARAAACACTCAAACAGAGTTTCAGCCTTTTTTAGCAAGTCTATTTATACCTCACCATATCCTTTGAAAACATAAAATTCTAGTCCTAATTTATTAATGGAATGTGCCAGCACCAAGTTATTTTTAAATTTAGAATATAAATGGCCTTCATGAACTAGAGCAAGCAGGCAGCATCTGACATGAGTCTCAGAGCTAGTGTGAAATTTACTTTTAAATTGCTGCTGTCTTTCCAAAAATTATGCACCGTGAGCTTGTGTCTTCACTCGTGTTAGCTTTTGCCTTAATTAGAAAACAGAGCCGCAGGAAGTGGCACGTAGAAAGGATCTCGCCCTTGCTTGGATGTAAATAACCCTCTCAGCTTATTTCAGCTGTTTCTTCCTAGCTAAATTCAAGTTGTCAGAGGAATGTGATCCTGAAAATAAAATCAGAAATTTCAAGCTATTTGTAAACATAAGAGGCAAAGGTTAGTTGTATTTTATTTTATTTCCCAACCTTTTTCTTCTTTTATGGCAARCAGAAAGTGGGGACTGAAGACAACTGAAACAAGTAAATTAGAGAGGGTTTTTTACCTCCTGGGGACTCTTATTCCCAATATTAAGCRCAACAAAACAGGGTATTCTTCTGTAGAACTGTTCCTCAAAAGAACCTTGCAACTCAGTCTTCAACCATCTCAAATTATCTGCCATTTCAGTTACACACTGTTGACTTTTTCCAACGTCTGTCCTCATCACAACTTTATAAGCCCATTAGAGGCATGCATTTGAGTGTTTTAGGGAATGACTAGACACAGCAAATGATTTCCTATAAATAATTTATTCAATGACTTCAAAATTCTCAGTGTTCCTGTAAGGACTGCCTGTCACAGAGCAATGCTGGTAAGAAACAGTAGCTTTCTTCCCCAGCTCCACCACCTGACCCAGGGCCCCTTCTACAACCCACAGAAAAGCTGCTGAAATTTCTCCTAGGCTTTTTTCCTCTGCCATCCAAGTTAGAAGATTTCTTCTTATAATTTTAGGAGAAACTGAACAAGTTCCAGGACCTTCCTGATCTTCTTCACCTCCTGAGAACAAAATCTAAAACTCAATTGCTTTGCAAGAAAATGTCCTTGAGCATGAGTCAACCTTGGGACAAAAAATGTGGCAGCCAAGAGTCTGATCTCACAAGCTCCTCAAGAAAGCAATGTTAGTATAAAGAATAAAGTTTTACAACACTAAAGCATTGAAGAGTTTGCAAAGGTTCAGTAAATCCTTTTCATACTGAGCTTTGCTCTGTGTTCATATTTCCAGAAACTAGTACACATAAAAGTGGGTTTAGAGTTGTTTTAGAATAGGTGAAAAGATTTATATCAATTTTCATTAGTCTTGGGTTAAGAGAAGGCTGAACTTTGAATACTTGTTCATGTGAAAAATCAAAGGTCCTCCAAGAGGACAAGAGCAAATGGCCTCAAGTTGCACCATAGAAGGTTTAAAGCAGATATTAGGAAAGATTTTTACACGGAAAGGATTRTAATTCATTGGAACAGATTTCCATCCCTGGAACTACTGAAAATAAGTGTTGATATGGCTGTTGAGGATGTGGTTTAATGGTGAATATGGTGGTGCTGTTAGATTTAATGTTTCTCCTGATGGTCTTAAGGGTCTTTTCCAACCKTAACAATTTCACAGTTCTAAGAGAAGTTTTTGACTAGGGAAGAAATTGATATTGATGTTTTGRTACATAAAACATGCATTCAAAACATTTCTGTGTATGGTCATATTTAYTGAGATGATTCTTCATATATTGATCACTGTGTTCCCATACTGTAACATCCAAAACAACAAAGTCCTACTCTATTAGCACTCCTATGTCTGTCAGTCAAGCTTCTGCAGCGTCCTTGAGTTATTTTTGAGGTAAAAATTTCAGATAAGTCTTTCTCCTTACCTTTGTCACTGAAATTTAAAAATAATTTGAATTATTAATTAAGATTAAATGCATACAAATATGCTGGCAATTTATCTATCTATCAGTTTTAGCAGTGAGAATGTTTAAATATCTCACCTCAGTGCCTGATAAACAATCAATGGACTTTATTTAATGGCTTCATCTCCAGTGCTAATTGTATCCATTTAAATTAAATTATTCTGATTGTTATTCCATGTAGTTATTTGGTGATATGAGACCTCTGAATAGATAGTATTGATTTGGGCAACCAGGCATCATCCATCACAGCTGTGAAGACAGGAATTAAATTTAAATAGTGGACTATTATTTTCTGAATGTCTTTGTGGACAAATAGGTAGCGGAAGCAGGATAATTAGGAACTTGCACTAATTTGTCTACTTGATTTATAGGTATATGATTCCTGAAAATAAAATGAGGTCTACAAAGTAATCAAGAGAAGCTGGCAATAGGTAAAACCTTGTGACTCTTTTAGCAGAATGGACAAACAATTCACGTGCTACCAGCTTTTAAAAGGTGTTTAGACACCTAGAAGAACTACTGTGCCTCYTGATGAGATTTACAGCAGTACCTAAAATGTTTTTTGGACTGTTAGATAGAAGCAGAGTAAGACAAAAAAAAAAATAAAAGAGAAAGATCTTTCATTGCCCCAAATTATAACTACCACACTAAAAAGAAACATACAAAAAAAAATCCAAGATGTGTGACAAAGATAACTCCTGTGCAAYGTTCCTGAGGTGGTGGAGGTATAGAAACAGCTACAATTTTACAGAATATCTGAAGTTACAAGTAAGCTGAACAAAATCAATGAACTCATAAATCACTTTAGGCTGGATTCTAACAAACAGTTCTCATTTTCTGGATGTTCCCAAGGTAGTTGACATAGGAGTGCAACCTCATTTTGATCCCAGATGGCTAGAGAAAAATGGGATAACAGTGAGATTTAGATCTCACCCCTCCAAGGAGGATGCCTGTTACAATCATGAACTGTGGTTCACACCAAATATATCCCTATACAGGCATTCATGCATTTCTCAAAGTGTCCTCTGTGCTTCTGAGCAGGGAAGCCACTGATATAGATGCAAAGGTTCTCTCTAAGCAGTATTACAAAGTGTTTCAATGAACTGTGTGATGGGCCTTGGGAGATGAGCCTGAAACCTGACAAAGCCATGTATAAGGAGTTGCTGGGATCTGTCCCACAGTGCCAAGACAGCAGAGCTCTCAGAGGAAAAACTCAGGTTAAGCACAGAAACATAATTTTGAAACAGAACAGTGGTCTCTGGGAACATGTTGGTAAGGTGACAGCTGATAAGAGTTTTGAGAACATAAATTTCAGACTGAGATCCTTTCACGAATTTGCCACATGCAGATCTCCAAGGCTTTGTTTATATCTCCGTAAATCCACCGTCATGGACCCTGGAGAAAGAGAGCCTACAACAACAGCTCAGGCATAACTACAGCTGTGCATGGCTGTGCAAGCCTGGATACACACAGCCAGACAACACAGAAGGTGAATCTGGGCTGGCTGTCCATRGCTAGTGTGCAAGCTGCCTGTAAAGAGGTAGAAAATGGTAGAAGGGCAGGAGGAAGGCAGAACATGCCCTGTGCTTACAGACACATATTACATCTTTTGGAGGTTCATGAAAATCAAACCTTTGCAAAGTTGTGGCAAATGAAAAATCAGTTAAAACCTTCATTGTCAGTGCCAACCTCCATAGCAACTTTCTATATTCACAGTAATTAATCTCACATGAATTATCTTTGATTGGTTTTAATTGCACAGTTTGACTGTCAACCAAAACACAAATATCTTATGAAATTCACTCGAGGTTTTAAAATTGACTTGATAAGGAATTTGACATTAATCTTTCCTCATAAAAATGAAGATATTCTCAGTGGTAAAAGCAATGCCTGTTAACTAGGATCACTTAACCAGAAACCAGATTCCAAAGATGTAAGTCTTAGTATCATCAACCAAAAAGCAGAGCTACCAATATACCACTGCAACGCTAAATTAGTCCAAGAATGAAAAGATATAATTTCATTATTGTCTTTAGTTTAAATATTTCCATTCTCAGATGTCTTTCAAACTTACTCTAAAAAGAAAAAAAAAAAAAGGGTTTCTAATCTGGCTTTCCTAACTGCAAATATTTTGATTTTTAGCAATAAAAATGCCTGGCTAAGATCAGTGAATGTTTATACAGAATCTGGAGGAGTACAAACAGAAGGCACAGTCCAGTTATTCTTTTGAAGGCAAAATTTTGTTCTTTGTTTTGCATCTTGAGGCACAGGAAAACCTTCTGCAAAATAAAATAACAAARTAACTATTATACAGCAGCTACTCACTGCATGAAACTTGCTCTGTCCAATGCCCAGTTCTGCTTCCCCTTGATGCTGATGTCATATTTTGGCACCAAATTCCAAGAATCAAGATCAGCTTGGTCATGAGAGTATGCAAGGATGTTAGAAAAAGTGCTACACACCATTGGAGTAGGAGACAATGGGAACATTGGATGGAAAGTAACCGAAGCTGTATAGTTAGRGGTACCTATTGCAAATCAAGCAGTAAAAGTTATTTTCTGACCTGTCATATGAGTAGGTGCAGTTCTTAACCAGTGGAGCCAATATCATTCCACTAAGACAGGGAGCATGAACTCAAACAGTGATATTTAGAGCAGAAAGACAAACTCCATGGTGGTATATTGCACAGTAAGGGTTTACAGGGGGCCTTTGGATGAGGAGTGCTGAAATGAACCTATGGAGTTCAACCCGGTTGTTACTCTCTGAATGATGGACTAAGTGGAAAGCAAGATTCCTGGGGCAGGAGGGGCAAAAAATGAAACAATTGTGGGATGTTGCTTGCTGGAACAGGAGAAAACAGCTCTGATGCTCCAGAGGCAGAGATTGGCAGTCACTTATAGAACAGATTCTCCCGCTGAAACACAGGGACAGAAAAGCAACACAGAAAGTGTGCACACATGAGAGGTTGATGTGGTAATAGCATTGATTGTCCATGTGTGACTTCATTACAGCCTCCTGCAGGGACTGGAGGAGAACAATCCATCACAGAGCTCCTCGGTGCACAGCTGGTACTGAACTGGCAGAACCTCCACCAAAGTTTCCCCCCAGAAGCCTGAGCACCAACTGGAACCAGCCCACATGTGCAATTGTTCCAGCCAAACTTTGCTTTTGATATGGAAATTAAATACTAACTGCTCTTCTCCTGGGCTGAGACCACTGCCAACCATCAGCCTAGTGAGGACTTTTATAGCAAAAATATATTCATTTCTGTGAACTGAAGTTTTATCATGTGTAGAATGAGTCACTCTTTACTAGTGCAGTGATACAGATCTGCRCTCTAATCACAGATTCCCATCTGTACCATTTATTTTGGAATTTATGTTAAAATATTGAGCCATTCCAGCCACATTTTGAGTTTTGTCCTGTCCTGACACATTTCACCCTTGTTCACTTCCTTTCCTTTTCCCAATAAATTTGTTTCCSCCTTTTGTCACCCACTCAGACAACCTTTGCATTTTCTTTATATTCTAGTATTTTCCAGCAGCAAACACAAGACTGAGTCAGTGAATTGTTGGGAAACCCAGATGTATCTGCTTCCTTTAGCATTTAGTGTTGTCTATCCATAATTTGCTATTTATTAACAAACGAAACTTAGCATAAAATTTSATTGCTTCAGAAGACTCAGAAAAGATCTGAATTAAGGAGAAGCAACCAAGAAATTCCAAGAAAAATCAGAAAAAAATCCCCATAAATCAGAAAACAAAATCCTGCTGTTTCTCTAGTGTAAACTTGGTTGGCAGATTTGAGTTCTGGAACTTGTTTAGTTACAGTATAATAAGGACATTAATTTMACTCAAATTTTAATTTAAAAAATGACTATATAATCACAAGGGAAACATTTAAAGCTAAACTAACCTCATGCTTACTCACTAATGATTTTTTATTAAAGTGAAAACAACATTATAGCAACTCAAACACAAATGTTAGCATGCACTTTAGACTACAAATAAAGTGTCATTTAGCCAAAAGTGCCATTTAGCCATTTATCTACGTAGTGTTGAGTTAGATCAGACTAATCCAGAAAAAAAAAGTTATAGCAGTATCAATATTTATGTGTTTAAAGGTGTTTTTATAAGTTTTAGAGGTTGAATGAGAACAAATGCAGCAGATGGATAAACAAACTTAAATGGATGGTTCTCTATGAATTATGAACCTCAGCCAGAGATAATGCCAAAATTTAGCTGACGTTAAATATCTCATGCTACCAATACCACTGTCACTAGCTTCATGACCAGTCAAACTACCTCTGTGACAAGGCAAAATAATGAAAGAGAAACTATAAAGAAGACATTGCTGCAATTAAATCACTCCATTACTAAGCAGTCAACATGCTGCRTAGTTAGATCATGCAAGGAAAAAGCAGTCAGTTTTACATCAAAATATGTAAATATGAGCTTTTGTTGTTGTTGTTGTTGTTGGGGGTTTTTTGTTTTGTTTTGGGTTTTTTGTTTGTTTGTTTTTTGTTAAGGGCATTTATTTCCACAGGCTCACCAACAGCCTCACGCACCAGCTTGAACATGGCATACATYAGTAGCTGATATTCACAGCATTGGGTTAGCATACTTCTTATTCAAACCTAAGGGGTTAAGAAAGGCTTAGGAAAGAAAAAAATTATTATTTCCTTGCATAATTACTTGGTGTTTGATCATTACACAAAAATTGTACAGTGGACAGCTCCCTGGCAATGGRGAAGGACAGCAGCCCCTCCAGCAGGGGTTCAATCCCACAGCGCCAAAACCAGGCAAGCAGAGGAGATCCAATGGCAGTCCCTGGTTTAGTCCCTGGCTGTCATCAAGCATGTTCTCTATGACAAGAGCATGTCCAAGGGCAAGCAAGAAAGTCAAGCCAATAAGGCCAAGCGCAGCATTATCACAATTAAGTATATGCAAAGGCTGAGCACCAAAGTTTCCTAGGCCAGTGGGGAGGGTGGATCCTTCATTCAGATGGTGGCTTCTCATTTTGTCTTTCTGCTGATGGAGAAAAAAGGCACTCATCTATGAGGGACCATAGTTTGGGCATCTGTGCAGTCTTGGAGCTCATTAGGGAATAAACTGGTTTTGGCTATCTTTATAAATGGATCAGCAAAATGAAATATACAGGTTTACACCCCAAATTTGTGTTAATATAGTGACTAAATGATTTGCCATTCATTCTTGTTCCATGCTGTTTCAGGGAAGGATTTAAAAAGCTGCCAATAGTTGGCCTTTTTTACAAAACTAGAATGAATATTTTTAAGTGAGAAAACACTAATGAGGAAAATGAAAAATAAAATATCAAAAAAGTAGATGAGGAGTTCTGATATTTCACTTCCTTAAAAATAAAAAGGAAAATTATTAAAAATTTACATTATAACCAAAATGGCCATCAGTTCTATGAAACCACAGCAGCTGGGAAATGCATTCCCCTTTCTGTGCACACTGTTGAACCAGTCAGAGCTCTTACTTACAGTGAGTTGAAAGATGCTACATTTGAGAATACAGCTGTTATTGTTTTCATATTTATAGACATATCTAGAGGTAATTGTAAACTATTTGAGTGACTGCCATAAGCTACCCTGAAATGACTGGCAGCCTTTCACAGCAGCTACTCAAAAGGAAGTTATAATCCCAATACAAGCAGATGAACAATTATGGGAATACCAGAGATGTCTGGAACTGATTTTTGTTTGAATTTTTTCTAGCAGATTTCATCTGAAATGTAGCACTGGAAGGGACCTCCTGAGTTACTGAATCCAATTTCCTATTATCACTGCTAACAGAATCAGAAACACCATGAATTTGGCAAGAGCTCAGTGATGGTAAACTGCCAGTCTTCTTGGCTTGGCATTCAGAGGGAAAAGCATAAGCAGGTAGCCAGGGGTGGCTGAATTTACTGAAAATTGCTACTGAAGGGTAACAGTTTCTCGGACTGGCAGGGAACTGGATTTTGCAGCGTTCAGCACCCGGATAAGGGTGACGGAACTCTCCCACCAGGGGAGGGCTGAGAGTGGCTGGGTGCCCAAGGGCTTGGGAGTTAGAAGGTAAGAACCTAAAGAGCTCCAGAACAGAAGCTTAAGGAACAAGAAATACCCATGCATAAATTAATCGTGCTCCTCCTTAAAACAAATGAATCGATGAAAGCAGCTCCCGCAAAGCCTCAGCTGTGGAGCTTCCAAAAGCTTGAGGGCAGTTTCTATCAATAATCTGGTCCCCTGAGCCCGCATCACAAACTTCAACACTGAATTTTAGTCTCATACAGCTCAGAGCAAGACTGAGTTTAGCTGAATCTTGAATGAAAGGCACAATATGTTCTTTGGGTAAAAATCCAGTAAAACAACTTAGAGGATGGTAACCCATCCATGCAAATTTAAATCAGTATCTATAAGTCTATGGTGAGAGGGAGTTCCTCGTGAAGTGTTGGACCTTAAGGACTTATTTTGGAGCTGTGGGGCAATGAAAAGTCTCAAACCCTCARGAGAGGTTCCCCAAAAGCAGTTGTGTTTCCTGAAGTTCTCCAACTCTCAGGAAATGGGAGGGCGGGACTGTCATATCTGTGGCCCTGAGAAGTCCACCTGGTGAGCCCATCAAAACTGAATAAACATTAGATTTTCTAGGCAGCAGTATGCATTAAAAACTTCCAAACATGCTGGTAATGCTTTGTCCAACATCTCTTGGTAAGGCAAGTTTCCTTTCTGAGGATGGACACAATAATTTTATCACTCTGCCTCTTAGAACGTAAAGAGACTATCCTGTAAGAAATATCCCTGACTCCTCCCCTCAGTACAGGCTGGATCCACATCTTGGCCTTGTTGCCTCAGAGCCACGCTGGTGCTGTAAAAAAAAAGAGGAAGTTATTGAAACTGGATGAATGGGCATCCAGAATGACTTTCTCCTTTGAGCACAGCGCACCAGGGGCAGAGTTACTAATTGTTGGGAGCAGAGCTGAATGCCAGCAGGCACCCAGGCAAGAGGTCAAGTCTCACTCTTGTATCCTGTCTATAATAAAAATTTTAAAAATGTTATAACACATTATAAAATTCTTCAAAAATGAAGATATTGTGATCTTCTTTTGACACTGTCACTTCCTCCTCTGAACTGTCAGAGGAATCAAAAATCTGATCTCCACATTAAGTCAAAAGGTCATCCCAAAGGTAACTGGCATTTAATTAAGGGTAGAGTCTTCTCTGTTGTGTTTTAATTAGCATTTTGTTTTCTTCCCATGAAAAAAAGGGGAAGTCTTTGGTGTCCTGGAATGCAGAAAGAAAGTGTTTATAACCTCTTGAGAGCTTCATTGATTAGTCTGTTTCCCTTAAGTGGCACCATAACCCTCTGTTTTCATATGAAAATATACAGAAACGTAAACATAAATGGGTATATGCCTTATGGACTCAGGAGGAAAAGAATAACAACAAAAATTGCAGACCAAGCATTTAAGGACATTTTTTTGTTTCCTGTAGTATTGCTGTGCAAAGCGGTCTTGAAATCACAACATAATCAGTGAAATATTATTTAGCATAAATTGTTCTGTGACTTCACTAAACATATTTGCTGAAAATTATGGCTAAGTAATGCAAAAAAGTCACATCTTGTAAATAATGTATTGATCTGCTGATGTACAACAATCATCTAATACATCATTAGATAATGTGTCAGCCGACCACATAATTGGTAGACTAATGAATACGATAGTTTATATATAATTTACTCAAAGAAATATGCTTTATTTCCCAGATTTAAATAAATGATTCATCTAGATGCATTGGTTAGCTAATACAAATATCTTCTTAAGGTCCAAGTGAAGAAGATCTTCCCACTGCATTTGAACATAGGCTCTTTAGAGAGTTTAGAGCATATCTGCCAATGCCTTTTTACTGGAAAAATGACCACAGATTACAAATGTACCTACATGCTTATATGTTTCCATAAATTCTAGTGTAAACGATCAGCTTGGGTTTTTTCCCATCGAAAAGTCTCTAAAGAGCCAGCTCCATAACAAATTCCAATGTCTGTGGATAAGTGTCTTAGTTTGTGTTGTTGCAAATCATTATTTGAGCTCATTAGTATATTTGCACATGATTTCTCTACAAAATATAATCGCCAATTTTCTGGCAAATGCATCTGATGCAAATGGAGACCATGCAAATGGAGACCAGAGCAGAACGTAAGRTTGTGTAAAACTAAACAGCTCAATTGAGCAAGGTGGACGTTAGAATTGAGTCTGGCAAGGAATATCAAGGACAACAAAAAGGGCTTTTAAAAGTACATCAGCAGCAAAAGGGAGATTAGAAAATATGTGGGGYTGCTGCTGAATCAGATGGGTGGCCTGGTGRTGGAAGACACAGAGAAGGCAGAATTACTAAATGTCTTCTTYGCCTCRGTCTTTACTGCTGAGGACACTCATCAGGAATCCCAGACCCCAGAGGTAAGAGAGGAAGGCTGGAGAAAGCAAGACTTCCTCTTGGTGGTACAGAGCTGTGCTAGGGACCAACTAAGCAGACTTARCACGAATAAACCCATGAGCCCTGATGGGATGCACCCATGGGTGCTGGTGGAGCCACAGATGTTGTTGCTCTGCTGCTCTCCATCATCTTTGAAAAATCACAGAAGACAGGGGAGGTGTTCCATGACTTGAGAAAAGCCAGTGTCACTCCCATCCTCAAAAATGGCAAGAAGGAGGACATAGGAAACTACCAGACAGTCAGCCTCACCTCCTGTCCTGGAACAGATCATTCTGGAAATCATGACCAAGCATGTAAAAGAAAATAAGGTCATCGGAAGGAGTCGACATGAATTCACCAAGGGGAAGTCATGCTTGACCAATCTGAGGATTGGTCATCTCATTTATGATGGAGTAATAGGATGGGTGAAAGAAGGAAGGGCAGTGGAYGCTGACTACCTCGATTTCAGCAAAGCTTTTGACACTGTAACCCATAATATCCTCCTAGGTAAGTGCAGAAAGTGTGGTGTAGATGAATGGACAGTGAGGTAGATCAAGAAATGGCTGAATGGCAGAGCTCAGAGGGTTTTGATCAGTTGAGCAGAAGCCAGTTGGAGGTCTGTAGTCGGTGGCATTCCCCAAGGATCAATACTGGGTCCAGCCTTATTCAACTTGTTTATCATTGACCTGGACAAAGAAATCAAGCGCACCCTCAGCAAGGTTGCTGATGATGATACAAAACTGGGGGCAGTGGCTGATACAGCTGAAGGCTCTGCTGCCATTCAGTGGGACCTTGATAGGCTGGAGGGTTGGGTGGAAAGAAACCTGATGAGGTTCAACAAGGGCAAGTGCTGGGTAGGAATAACTCCAAGTATGAGTGTAGTCTGGAGGCAAACCCACYGGAGAGCAGCTCCGTGGAGAAGGACCTGGGAGTCATGGTGGATCACAGATTGGCTCTCAACCAGCAGTGCCTTTGTGGCCAGAAGTGTCAATGGCATCACGAGGTGCTTCAGGAAGAGTGTGGCCCAGCAGGTCAAGTGAGTTGACCCTCCCCCTCTGCTCTGCCTTAGTGAGGTCACATCTGAAATGCTGTGTATGATTATGGTCTCCACAGCTCAGGAAAGACAAGGACCTACTGGAGAGGGTCCTGCACAGACCACAAAGATGATGAGGAGTTTGGAACTTTTATTTTATGAGGAGAGATTGTAGGAGCTGGGACTGTTTTGTCTGGAGAAGACTGAGAGGGGATGCCATTAATGCATATAAAATCTCTCAAAGGCGGGTTCCAAGAGGATGGTGCTGAACTCTTTTCAGTGGTACCTAGTGACAGGACAAGGAGTAATGGCCATAAAAAATCCCACAAGAAATTCCTCATCAACATGAGGAGGAACTTCTGTACACTGTGGGCGGCAGAGCAGTGGAACAGATGCCCACAGAGGTCGTGGAGTGTCTCTCTCTGGAGATGCCCAAAATCCACCTGAACATATTTCTGTGTCTCCTGCTTTAGGTGATCCTGCCTTGGCAGTAGGGTTGGACTGGATCATCTCCAGAGGTCCCTTCCAAACCCAACAATTCTGTGATTCTGTGACGTTGCAGTGACAGCTGGAAGATCTGACAGGACCTGAGGAAGTGCAAAGTCTTCTCAGGCCAAGGCCTCCTAAATTGCCTGGAAGGAGTGTCTGACTTGGTTAACTACAGGTTTGCAGGTATAAGTGGTAGGACCAGGTCCAGAGCCCATGCACTTTCATTACTTTCTCTTGCAGCTGCTCTTTTGCTTCTCCAGAGCTTTCCCAGGACACCYCAGACATTTAAATGCAGGGGACTCTTTCTGTACAGTGGAGTCATGGGCCGCTTCAGGGCCCCTCCTGAGCTTAGCACAGAGGTGTGTGATGCCTTCTGCCTTCTCTGCCTAAAGATGAGCTTGCTGTGAAGTACACAAATCTCACCAGCCCTTCCTTACCAAACCTCCAAACCTTGAAAACAACAGAGACCATTTGTGGACCATTACGTTATATGCTAAGAAGCTCCAGCAAGTAACAAGGTTAGTATACACATTTCCTACAAAAACAAAATTAAAAGCACCCAAGATTTCCTAAAAGTGCGATATTTTACTTGTAAACAGTGTTGATTAAATATTATCACAATATATTGTGCTATTTTTTCTAAACTGGTTGAGCTCAAATAGGCTGAGACCTGTTCCTGCTGGAAGTAGTATGATGCTAGAAAGGTGAATTCATCTCTGTAATTGCTTATATGTTTACTACAAAATCCATGCACACTACAGTTTCACACAAAAGGTTATAATGAGGAGAATTAGGGATTCATAGTCAGAATTCTGGAAATCAGCATTATCTTTAACTTTAAAAAAACCACATTTACAATTAAATCTACTCTGTTCAATCTAATTTCTTATTTCCTTCATACCTGAGTGGATGTTCATGGAAATAGTAAAAGTCACTTGACCATAGGTGTATTCCTTTAGAAAAATCTGCTGTTCCTTCACACCATAAAGGATAAAATTTTAAAAACTTTAATTAAATTGAATCACTTATTGTTCTTCTCTGAATGCCTAAACCATTTTCAGTAACACTGTAAGAATTCAATCTGAAGCTATTATCTACCATGGAAAATTTCTTTGTGAGCTGATAATGTGTGGCAAGGTTATTAGTAAGTGAAATAAACTATAAATAGGTTCACAGAAAAGCAGATTAAAAAAAAAAAAAAAACAAAAACCAACACTTTTAAAAGTGAAATTTCACACTTTTTGCTATACTTTGTCTAAGACAAAACACATGCTACAATCCCAAAGCAGTGGTCATTGCAAATTGATGCATGTTTTAACTAGAACAAGGCACTGGGTACCCATTAACTCCTTTTATTTTAATTTAACAGTAAAAGCTTTCATTATAGCCATTAGACAAGAGAGAAACCTTTGACATTAAAGAGAGAAAGCATATATATAAATAAAATAAAATTTTAATTAACAGCACTGGAACTGGCAAATATATATTAACAGAACCTAAAAACTTAGTTGTAAATAATTGAATTGAATTGGATTAATACAAGTGAGAAATATATCAAAAATATATAAAAATCCAGAGAGAATTAATTTTAGAGCTCTGCAGATGGAAGCAGACCCATGTTTAAATATATATTTTTCCAGTTCTGCCTTAAGGAAATAAACTAATTTTGCTTTCCCAGCTCTTTGTATGTATTTGTAGCAATTAAAATTTCCCACAATTTCTTGTAATAACTGGTTGAAAAAAGGGGTAGATAAATGTAAATGTTTGCAGGCAGCATAACCTGTTATTTTCCCCAGTTTGAGAATACTTTTTTCCTTGTATTTCTCTAATCTTAGCTTTAAAAAATGACAAGTATGAAATACTTTTAAAAAGTAGTTTAAGAAAAAGTATTTTGGAGCAAACCTGGGCATCCCCCTCCATTCATTACTTTCAGYGTCCAGTTAGAAGAATCATGACTTTGTAGCATGAGGTAATATGGGGTGGGGGAAGGAAAAATAATTAAGCACCCAATTCACATTGGAATGGAAGGAAAAAAAAATCACTCTGAAGCCTAGGCCAGAGCAACTTGGGGTTTTTCATCTTAATGTGATTCTTTTCCTGGATGCTGTCTATAGTTTTAACAGGAACGAGGTTTGGATAACACGACTTGGTAGCAGTGTTTTGTGCTGTGCCTGATTTGCTTTTTGCACGGTTTCTGATTGGCCCTGAGAGACAGAAGAGAGACATGCCAAGAAAGAGAAGTGGCTGTGTCTAAACCCCTATTACATGTCCAACCCTATCYATATCCATCCCATGGGGAGTGGGGTACCAAGGCTTCTCGGAGGCTTCACACCATCCCTAAACCTGCTGGGGATGCCAGTGCTTGCCCAGGCTACAGCACGCACCCAAACAGCACCCAAATGCCAGATAATAGATTCAAACTATTTTTCCATCTTTCTCGCAAAAAKGTGAGTTTTAGCTAACCAAAGGTCAGCCTCAGTACAGCTCTTAATTCTTCTTTCTGCATAGCACAGTGTGCTGCATAGCACAGTGCTATGTAGCATACAGGGCTCCTGACCTGGGACCCAGGTTCCTCAGGCAATATCTTTATTCTGCTTATAAAAATAGCATCCGTAAAGAAGATAGGGTGAGCTCTGCTCATCTTGCCAGTACAAGTTTTGCCCATCAAGCAGAACACACTTATTCTGTGTGATTCTGGTATGGCAGAATCTTCTACCAAATTCCTCCTTGAATTTCAGCTTACAATGTAAATATGTAGATTCAGCTCCAGTAGCAAGAGGTCCATTTGCATACAAGTGGGCTGAGCTATCCTTCAGACAGATCTGAAGGCCATTTTCCAAGCAAATGGGGATTTGTGGTGATCCTACTGTGCAGTTCTCCATTTTGCTGTAATCAATAAAGTCACCAGGACTCTGTGAAGCACTGAGGCCCACCTGCACAGAACAGCTTGTGWGACTGAGGCCTGGCCACAAACAATAGCAGTTCTTTTGGCAAGCTTGAAAGACCTTCTTGTTGGCAGATTGAGGGAGCCCACGCTTCTCCTACTGCACTGCCGTTGATCAGTATCAGAGAAAAGCATTACTCAAACATGAAATACCATTATTTTTCCAAATTGAGGTCTCAGGTCTGTGACAAGCGCTTCTCTTAGTACAACATTACATAAATATTATGCAACCACACTTCAAAACTGCTGTGTTGAGAAATTTGAAGGATAATGAGTRCTTTTTGGAAATGTGGCTCCAGTCTTTCCCCTGTCTAGGCAGGAAAGACTGATCATGGTGCTACATGCTGCATCAGATAATTTGTCTTTTTATCTGCTTTTGGCTCATACCTCACCTACAACTTTGTGAAAAATGACAGAGTGTGAACATCTTGCCATTAATGGGCCATGTGACAGACGCCCAGCCCAGCAGGCCAGGGAGAAGCATCTGAGTCTTGCAAACTCTCCTCACTGCTAGATTTACTGATGGATGACAGAGCTCCATGGTGCTGACAAAGATGCTGCTGACCTCACTTCCAAGCATACTAGATGGTTTGCWGCTTACAGCAGTGCATCCAGGACACAAGAGACAAGAACTAAGCATGTTTCTAGCAGGAGACAGGTTGATTTTTAATGTGGAATATGGTTCAGAAATGGTGAAATCTCCATGGAGAAATGTTTTGGAAATGTTTGTGATTGACAGGAACAGAAGATCTTTTTAAGATGTGAATCCATAGAATAGTAGACAATCCCCATYTTTTTCCCTATGTACTATCTGTCTTCTGCTATAAACTGTCAAATTAAYGTGTTACAATACTTAATCTGGTCAGTTCATAACAAATATTTGGAAAGAGAATGCTTTTGTAAATGGAGCTTTGCCAGGGCAACAAAACGCTTCTTTTACAAGGCTTCTTCCTATCTTCTGTTTTATTTTTTTTAACATTTTGTTTTCCTCCGTGCAGAACCAACGCTCAACTTTTTTCAGATTTTAAAAAGGGAGCAAAAATTAAGATAGTGCTTTCCTTTGCATTGTTTCTGGAAGCAAATAAATACTGTCTTCTTGCCTGTGAGGAAGAATATCAGAAAAGTAGGACACACAAAATAAAAGCATCTCTGAGTCATAACTACATACACAGCAAACCCAGAAGTTCATTACAACAACTTAGAGAAGTTGTTCATGTACAGCCCATGGTACATTTRCATCAGCGTTTTAGCTCAAGCTGAGAATTGCTCAAAGATCACTGCTGTCCACACAGCGACGCAGCAACAGAGCCCATGAACCAGATTCCTTAGAGGTGACGTATCCCCAGAGACACTCTCCTGAACATCTAATGTAACCCAGCCACAAATGAGCTTTCAATCCACAGGACCAGGCTAGAACCAGCCAAAAGGAAAACCCTTGAAAAGCCATAATGTGGGCAACATGTAGACAAGGGGCTCTCAGCACCATCTCTTTCCATAGATCCACTTCCAGCACTCCTGTGGAATTAAACATAACCAGTGAGTGCTGACAAGGTCAGGAGGAAGAATTGGGATGTGGGAAGCCAAGTCAGATCAGGTAACACCTGCTTCCATTCTGCCCAATAGTGAGATATGGTGATGGCCTACCAGGATTTATTGTTGTTCCAGCCAAGGAACTGAGGCAAGGACAAATCCTAAATCTCAAGATTGAGTAGCAGAGTTTGGAATCAGATTAAAGAAGCAGTGACTTTGACATTAGCTCATACAACCATAACGTTTAGGGGCAGCCAATAAGACCCCAAAAGCTATATGTACAAATTTAYGTGTTTTTGTGGTAAGAGGGATCCTGAGTCAGTACTGCAGCTGGCTCTCTGACCTGAAAAGCAGACAGAGAGAGGGGGGTTCTTCAGCTTGGGAAGAAGCCAGGAGAGCCACAGGAGACAGATCTGTAGACACAGAGATATTGGGAACACAGAAGTGTGGGCTTCCTGCCTCATGCAGACATTGAAGCAACACTAAAGAATTAATTACTTTCTGGCCCAACAAAAATAAGCTCAGTATATAGCAGTGCCTCGCCTCTGCTCAAGTCCAGGGAAGACAAATTCCCACAAACATGCTGGATGCTCCATGGTGCTGACATGGAGAGTGTCCACTCAGGGGCTGACTTTCACCAACCCAACACCAACCAGCTCTGCTACTGAGGAATGGGTGCAGGGTCCTCCTGCACACAAGTGCTCTGGAGCTGAGGGCAAGAGGTTTTCCTTCACTAAAACTCACATGCCTTGGAGATGCATTTAACCTACATTAACCTATGATGATTGTCTTTACAGTAGCCTCATTGCTGCAGTAAATAAAGGGTGTGTTTCTACCCCCCACAGGAGAGATTTAGTCCCAGAAAAGTTGGGAAACATGTGTCTCCCGAACTGGAGACAAGATTTTTATTTTTTAGTGTTCCTCCTGTTTTTCATTCCWGAGTGTATTTAAATAGCTAGTACTTCTCTGAGTGATAGTCAGACACAGAGGAAGAAACAACTATAGATTCAGCTTTGCCAGAAAATAATGATTCAAACTTTAAAATGAAAGGTGTGAAACCAAAATAAATGAAGGTTAAATSAAATAAATTCTGGATCCCACATGTCCAATTGTTATGGGTCAAGCTAGCCAGTAGMTAAATGCCTGCTCAGCCACTTCTCCCTCCTCAACAGAACATCAGGGAAAAAAAATAGTTTAAAAAGCTCATGGGTCAAGAAAAAGATGAGAAGATAATTTACCATCATGGCCAAAGCAGTCTCAGCTTAGGGGGAATTAATTTCATTGACTGCCAATTAAACATACAGGGATAAAAAATGGCCCCAAGATGCCACTATTTTGGTTAAGAGGGTCAGTTGTGCCCTACAGTAAGTTGGTTGGAGCTATCTGAAACTGTTTGTGTATGGCATGGAGCAGCCCCAGCCTTTCATCCCAAAGGCCACTCCTCCAAAGGCCACCCCTCCAGCCCCCCCTGCCAGCGCCTACAACAAGCACACCATGCAAAACATTGCAGAGCATGAAGACCTCCTTCCAACTGGCTGTCAACAGCATTCGGATAACYGGGCAGGAGCTGCGAAAAGGGAAAAGTTAATGCCACAGCTTTCATTCCAGAATGTGCAATTGCATATATAATTTCTTAATAACCAGGAACTCTGCACAAATTGTCATAGACACCTCTTTTATCCATATTCAAGAGTAGATCCTTTAAATGTGATGTTTCCAGATAAAGCTCTATTCTCCTCAAAGATGTAGTGTTGGTTTTGCAGATTTCATGCATATTAAATCTAAGTGCCTTTATATTTTCCACCTGGATGCCGGAGCATTTCCATATTTCGTAACACAAGATTTAGAAGTTTCATCAAAGCAAAGGCACTGGCTCAGTGGTTGTGAGACTTTTGCTGTACGCAAAGCGTTAGGATCAAAATACTTCTGAAAATGTCAGGAGAATCTACAAGATATTTTCATTCAGTTCAGGCAGGAAAGAACCTACTTTATGAATAAATATTCTTCAAATAACTCACAGCAGGTAGAYGCAAATCTAGAAAAAACCATAAAGGAAATCAGACACTTTAAAAAGAAACTTATTCTGCCTCAGAGAAAGAATAGACCGCTGAGGTCTGACTCAAGCAAAATCAAACTTCACATTAAGCAAATTGTACCATTGATTTATCCCAAAGTCTTGACTTTTACTGGTAAAAGAGCATGACAATAACTCGATCTCGTACATCTGTTAGACTGAGCCTTTCATGTAATGCATCAGTAGGTGTTTTTCAGCACATCCCATTCTGACAACATTAATCAGCAAAGCCCCTATCAAGGCAGAAAATTTACAGAACAGATTTGCAGGATTATTATTAGACCAGAGGCTCTGACACAGCAAGAGCCTACCTACGGGAACTAAGTGCATGACAAGCTATCTGAGGTGTTTTACTGGGAGGCTGTGATTTTTTCCAGTACAAGTGAAACAAAGAAAGTACTTCTGAAGCATGGAAGACGGAATTTCAGCTAAAATTGGGGTACTTCAGGACAGAACTGGAGACTCTCAAAATACTATTTCACTATCATGGATTGTCAAGAAAATGTGACTTGATGTCAGTGAACTGATATATCCTTATATTTGCTACTTTTAGGTAAATTGATATAACATGGACTACCACGGGAAACTCTTGTCTTGTTTAGAGCACGACATCAGTTCTTGCCAGGTCAAAGATTTCAATTTACCCAGAATGAAGCCAGTTCCTGCATATCGATTGCTCCTCCTAGCTGTAAATTAYCACTGATTATTCTGAGGGCAGAAGTGTTGATAGCTTCCTGCTATTGCTGACCTAACTGAAATTAAGTCTATGGTATAATTTTTCTATTTATAGCAATTGAAATGTGGCTGGAGTGCTTTAGTGTTTCAAATCTTACAAAATAATAAATGCCAATGTCAAAGACTCTTTTGGTCAGTGGTGTTTTATTGAAGCCAATAGACTTGTTCAAGGGTAATTTTTGGAGGACTGATATTCCCTCAAAATATGCATATAACTTTTCAGTGGTCCTGATTCAAAATGCTTAAGAATTCAGTGTTCCTCCACATGTGAGTCTTGAGTACCTTCATCTGGCATGGTGTAGTGAGAGGAAGGAGAAGAAGGAGGGGAATTTTGAAAGGATGCAGTGATGGTAGCTTGGGATCTATACTGAAGTACAAGCCCCCAGCCCCTGCTTGTCCAGAAAAGCTCAGTCTGTGCAGTAACACCATATCCATGGCTCCTGGTCAAACTTTCTCCAATTATTTCTTTTTCTCAGCCACAAGATACAGGTCCCCTGTTGAGATGCTCCTCAGAGAAGCCAAGTGTAGGAGATCAGACAAGCCAAAAACTGATCTGGCACAATTCCTAACCAGTGGGGATTTCTCTAATAAACAACGGGAGCATCTCAATGGGGTAAAGAGATGGAGAACTGCACAGTTACAGCTCATGTTCAGTTGACTGAATGAGTACCAGCTTTAAGTTTGCAAAGCTGTCGATCTCTTTTGTACAGATCACTTTTTTCTATCCTAAGAATTCATTCACATGTCCTTGCTAGACAAAATTGCAGCGTCTCTTCTTGAGTAAAATGGGATTGAATTCATCAGTAAAGTCAACCAGAAASACACTTTGTCATCCTTTAATTTACTTTCAAATCTTGAAAAACAGAAATAGAGTCAAGAACAAATRCCTGAAAATTCAAACTCTCTCTGTCAGGACCTTCTGTCAGCAACACCATGAAGTCTTAAGTCATATCACACCTGTAGCCTTTGGGAATGTGCTGAGCTTAAAATGTATCCTAAACTGAGTTAACTGATTTGGATGGGCAGTGCTCAGTACCGTCAGTACAGCAGTGTTGCTGGAGATTTAACCTCCTGGCAGTCTGGACCATTACCTGTTTGTCAGTGAAGRAGGTCTGGCTATAAAATAGGAACTGTTGGCTACAAAAATATTATTGATAATATGTACTCAGAGCAACACTCATAGCCTAAAGCAGAAAAARCAGTAAGGTGAAGCAGAAAACATCCATCTGACCAGAATAAGCATTCAACAAGACAAACTACTATCTATATCCATTTATTCTTGGTACTGTTTTAAACTAAAATAACTCTTCAAACTGCAAAGACCTGAAATACGCATTCAAAATTTCTCTTTCAGGGAAGTATTTTTTTTCCTCTGTTAGGTTTCTTACCTTCAAAAGGATGAATAATTTGTGCCTGTTACAGCCCTTAAAGTCTAAGTAACACATCTTTTTTACCCAGAAAAAAAGACAGTATTCTAATGCAGCACTTGCTTCTTAGACATGAACAATTTTGCCTAAATCTGTAGATAATAAATGCTTATCATAAGATACTGCCGAAGGAAAGCAATGAAAGGTGTCCAATCCTGCCACAAAATTTGGAGTCAAAATCATTGGATGCCCTCCTGAAATTCCCACCTCTAATGGGACAGTTGAAAGAACACAATATGACACAGGGAAAAATGCTTTGATCAGTGCAGAATTAGTTTTAATTAATGGAAAGCTATTTTTTCCATTCATTATTGGTTTTTCATGGCCTTATTTTTGATAGCAGGGGGGCCACAGAGGTGGCTTCTGTGACAAGCTGCTAGAAGCTTCCACTATATCTGGCAGAGCTAATCCCTGATGGCTCTGAAGATGGACATGCTGCTGGCCAAAGCTGGGCCAATGAGAGAGGTTATTCACGCCTCTGTGATAACATATTTAAGAAGAAAATCAAAACAGCATCACACAGTTTTTTTCTTCTAGTCATAGAAGAGGAGGAGGTGAGAACRTGTGAGGCAAACAGCATGGAGACACCAAGGGCAGTGGAGAAGGAGGGGSGGGAGGTGCTCCAGGCACCAGAGCYGAGATTCCTCTGCAGGCCGTGGTGAGACCATGGTGAGCCAGCTGTGCCCCTGGAGCCATGGGGATCCACAGGGATGCAGAGATCCACCCACAGCCCATGGGGATCCACAGGGATGCAGAGATCCACCCACAACCCCTGGGGATCCGTGGGGGATGAAGATATCCTCCCACAGCCCATGGGGACCCGCAGCCCAGGGGAGGTGCCCACGCTGGAGCAGGCGGACGCCTGGAGGAGGCTGTGATCCAGTGGGAGACCTGGTGGAGAGAAAAGGCCCCTGCTTTCGGGCTGGAGCAGCCTGTCCTTGGAGGGCTGCACTCCATGGGAAGAGAGCCATGCCACAGCAGTTTTGGGAGGACTGTCTGCCCATGGGGGGAGTTCACATTGCAGCAGGTGCAGCACGGCTGCTGCTCGTGAGAGTGGACCCACCCTGGAGAATTTCACGGARAACTGTCTGCCATGGGAGGGACYCCACRGCCTCACAGGGGAAGGACTYCTCTCCCAGAGCAGTGGAAGAAAATCTCGGGTGATGAAATGACCCAAAAAAAAACCCTGCCCTGTCTCCCTGCTCTGTTGGTGGGAAGGAGGGAGAGGCTGGGACAAAATAAGGTGTTTTAAGGGCTTATTTTACTTCTCACTATCCTCCTCTGATTCTGTTAGTAATAAATTCACTTTGCAACTTTAAGTCAAGCCTGTTTTGCCCTTGAAGTGTTTTCTCCCAGTCCTTATCTCAACTCATGAACCCTTCATTAATTTTTTTTCCTCTCCTCTACCCAGCTGTCGCAGGAGAGGGTGAGCAAGCAACTTGTGGGTGCCTGGCATTGGGCCAGTGTCAAACCACGACACTCTTACATATAACATACGTATAAAATCACACCACCAGCAACTTCCATTTGTGCGCTTTCTGTGGCTGAGTTTGAGCTTTTTTGCCTTCTATCATAAGTGAGAATTACAACTGAGATTTTCCCCAAGACATTTAAAGAAATTAAGGTCTGCACTCCCRTCAGGCACCAGCAGGATGTGGATCTCTACATTCTCCAGGTAACTCYAAGAGTCCCATTAGCTTCTATTGACTATACCACAGTAATGYTGGAGCCTTAGAAGAGGACATCTCTCAATGGTCACCCATCATTTAGCACACAGGCTGAACATATGCTCCACTGTCTGTTCTTGTCCCAGTTGCTCCTTCTTTAGGGTTGATCTTCTGCCACAAAGGGGGAAAATGCCTGTAGTGAGACCAGATTTCTAAAGCTGGGTAGCATCTACATCACACAGACCATAGATTCTTCGGAGACCTTCACAGGAATTCGTGTCGCAGACAAGGCAGGAAACTTGTCACTTGCTCCAAGACTGCTTCCCTGTGCACCTGGCATTTCAAAACCAGTCCAGCACTCAGGTTCAGCAGACTGGATCCCACACAGTGTTTCTCTGGTTTGGTTATTTTCTTCTCCTCTTGTTTTGGGCAGTGTTGCAGAGAACACTCTTTGGAGACCAAGTTTCCGAAGTTAGGGATGATTTCAATCATGGGACTCCCAGGGCTCAACGAAATAAAACAAACAGATGTTTCAAGTATTGAAATGAGTGTAACAGCATAAATAAGAGAGTGGTAATACTGACAAAGTCTGGCTTAATCTAAATATTAGTGGTCAACTTTTTATACTACATATTACCAGATTGTTTCTCTCAAAGTCTAGTTGAAAAATCTAATTCTGAAATTTACCTGTTTTATTTGTTAGATCCCAAAATTATGCAGGRTGAACAAATATCTTTAGGACACATATTTATTTATGCTTTTACTCAAAACTGACTCTTTGYCTAGCACAGTATACATGCCAGTTTGGATCACAAGGTTTAAGGGTAAGATCCTTTTTTTTTGCTTTCCCTCTCCTCAGTGCCCAACAAAATTGTCAACTATTTGTAGGTGTTTCCTRAGAGCCAGTATTTAGGTAAAGAAGATTCAGGGCTTGAAGATAGAAGCTAATCTAAACTTCATTTTGGCATTTATTCTAGTTATATTGTTGACTTTGGAGGCCATATGTTTGGGTGCTTAAACACCTCTAACACTTCCAAGGCTTGTGTGAAGGAAGCCCTTGGAGCCCACCAGTGACCAAGGGCTCTGTCCTTGTCAATCCAAGCAGGTACAAGACATAATACTAGTGAAAATTATTTGGCACAGGTTTATTATTACAAAAATACCATCACATTTGGAAAAGAAAATAATACATACTTGGGAAAGCCACTCATTTGCATATGTATTCAAATGCTCAGTGGGGCTTGCAAAGTCTCAATTTTGAGTGATGGACCCTTGGAATAGCACTATTGAAAACACTTCTGTTCTATATTTCCTGCGTGTACTTTAATTTCATTTATGAAAATGAAGGCTTGATTGTGTCTCTTCCTCTGCCATTTGGTAGCCTGCCATCAAAACTCTAAGTGACATGAYACACAATAGATTTATGCACCATGAAGCAGACACAGTAGGGGTCTGGAGTATTTGTGTTTTATTTCCAGTTAAACAATACACAGGGGGCTGTCACACTAACAAGGTATATAATGATTGACTTGCTCAGCCACTCTGAGACCTTTACTCTGATACAACTGAAATCTCAATAAACAGGAAATTTATATTTGAACAGCTGTTTATTTTGAAATGCTGTGTTCTAGCCGCTTCCTTTTCTGAACAATGCATATGGTTCATTCCTTTTTAATTGAAAAAAGTACAATCATTTGTTGAAATTGAGTCATAGTTGTACAAATTAAAGCTTTTACATTGAGGTTTTGCTTTGTTCTTTTCATACCTCTCTTTATCATGTCATTTGCCCTTTAATATTCACAGTTTGCAGACAATCCTTAGCAATGTAATTCTGAACTCTGTAATGCTGCAACTCTTTTATTGGAGGCATCATAATAAAAAAAACCATGAATATGATCATCCTGTTGTCAAAAATCTACACAATAATTTATCAATCACATTACTTTATGAGCACAGTAAACCCAAGTTTCACAGCCCCATAATGGTATCTATGGTCCTCTAGCTCATGCAAGGACCATGAGAAGAGAAAGTCTCTGCAATGATCACCCCTAAAGCTTGGTTGTATGAGTTTCTGCATGCAGCCCTCTCCAAATTGCTCTAGAACAGACTGAGGGATGTGTAAGTTCAGGCTCTCCCACCTTTACATTCTGCATAACAATCATCAGTAAAAATTAGAGATAAGCAATTATACATTTAAAGTAAAGAACCAATTTCATCTTTTAGCTGAGAAAAAKATTTGATCCAGCTAAATAATTTTTATACTCAAATTCTGGGAGATAAAGTCCTATTTTGGAAGTACTAGTTTTCATGCAGTACAATTTTAATTCCTTAGACAGTAGGGGTAGGCTTCTTGCTACTGGATCATGGCACAGTTTGGCTGAGTTTGGAAGGCACTAAATGTTTGTGGTATATTGAGGGCTTTGATCCATTTTAAAGTTGATGTCCTGGGCTAGAAATGATGAAGGATATCCATTGTCAGAACTACCATGATCTTTTATGGAAAAGGCATCTTACAGAACTTCAGCCCATGGAACAGGAGCCAATGTCCATACCACAAAAGATTTAACTCCATCTGTACATGTGCTCTTTGCAATTTCAGTAAATATAGTGAGCTTTAAAACTTGAAAATTCTGTYGTTTTACTGTGCCCTCACATTTTAGCCAAACAACAGGACTTTGTGAAAAATGACCCWCAACTACTGAGTATTTGGCAAGTGAGGAGGCACAGGGCAAAATCCTCAGCCATGACAAATCCTTGATTTATACCAGCTGAAGCTCTGGCAAGTACATGTCTCTGAATAAAGCTGCCACACTAGACAAAGTGGAGAGATATTTGCCACTCTTGCACCATAAAATGAGGCCCAGCAGTCAGCTTCTCATCTCCTAAAATTCTTTGAACCCAAACGGGCTCCTGGCCAAAGACCTCAGGTTTGTTTGTCCCTGAGCAGTGATCTTCATCTTGTATCTTTGAATTGACATTAAAATACATGGGTAATAAATAATTTCTGTCATGTGAGATGCAGAATGTTCATTGAAATCCGCAGGCAGCAGTTGAAAAAATTTACTTGAAACAGGCAACTGGACTAAGCCTTGTGGGTGAGCTGTCCTGTATATAGACATGTAGGTCAGTATCTCCTAGACTCAGCAGGGAAAGACAGACCACTGTCTGATTCTATACCAACAAAAACTGGAGAGAGGAAGGAATGAAGAAAATTGGAAAAGGTAAAACTGGGTACATAAACCTTCCTTTTTTGAGTCTGCCAGACCTTTAGCCCATTGGTTATTGTCCTAGGAGTGGATGTTTCTATTATAGGGAGGACACTAAGCAGAGAGTATAAAACTCCATTAACAGCAGGTAATTTTACCTTGGATGGCTCTGACYATGCCTGTAAGCTGTTTTTTGCTTACTCAACTATTTGTCTTACCATAACATTGCTTACATCTTTTTATCAAAAAAATTTTTTTTTATGAAAAAATGTAAGTTTTGTTTAAAGGCAGTACTTAATATCTTCTCTATATCTGTCACATGTGAAAAATCCTGTTCTTCAGACAGGCTGCAGATAAACAAGGTGCTTTTCCTTAAACACAATTTATGAGCAATATACAGGCAACCTATGACAGTTGTGAAATAGCTGCAGAAATCCCCTCATATTTTGTTGGGAGGACAACGCWCTAACTTCACTAACTTTTTTGCTGTTGTTTTGTTTCAACATTTCTATGTCTTTCAAGGTGGCCAGTGGAGGGAGTTGGCAGCACTTTTCCCCTTTCCAGGATCAAGCTGCCCTTTCAATGCTCCCAGTCCATAACAGAGGTTGTAATATTCAGCTACATTCTGCACAGGCACCTTTGCTGCCTGAGGCACAAAATTAGGTTTGGTTTGTCTTGCAGTAAAGCATGTATTTGTGATCCACAATTCACCTCAAAGACCATCGCCAAACTAGCAGCAGSACATTCAGTAGCCACCATGATTAAATCATTCGCAAAGGCAAAAGAAACCAGAAACAAGTTTATTGCTTGCCGAAGGAGCAACAGGAAATAAGTAGCTGTAGATTGGAATGTCCTAAGGTTTCTGTGTCTGAATCAGCTCTGTTAAATTAAACTGTGACCAAGTGCTTGCCCCCTTTGCCTACACTTCATTTCCCTCAAATGAGACAGTCTGAGAGGTGCATCTTCCTCCTTTGCTCTTGTCCACCCCTCCCTTGGCACCTGCGACTGCCCTGCTCTCTGCAATCCTCCTAAGGCTGGTGTGGAAGGGGCTAACAGCRGGCCTGTYAGCTAAAGGAGCRAGAAGAAGCCRAGAAGTAAGAAGAAGCTGATAAGGAGCTCTCTCCAAGRCTGTAACCAAAGAGATCGAGAGAAGAAAGATAAGAACACCTTGCAGCTGGATGAAGTAATGTTAGAAAGATAGGTGGAGTCACTATAACTTTTACCAATAGCATTATGTTGATTTATTGTAGCCAATAGTTAAAGTAGAAGAAGTATCAACAATTAAAAAGTGTATAAAAGTTAGCCATGTTAAAAAATAAAGTGTTGCCAACTGAGACTGCTTGTGGTCTCTGCTTTATGTCGTGACCGCSTCGACAACGACAGGCTGGTCCAGCTCCTGTGGGGCTGGGAGGCAGTGGGGACCCCTTCTCTAGAGARAAAGAGAGCTGTGGGATGCTCAGCACACACCCCTCACATTTCTKGGGGCATCATGAGGAGAACAGCTGGATAATGCAGAGCCTCAAGGTATGGGCTGGAGTACGGAACAGCGCTGCTCCATGTTTTCATGCTCTGCAGTCATAGTCACAGGAACAGCTGTGCTGTATTTTATAGGTGAGCTGAAAGCTTTAGCCCACTGAGGGAGACACTTAAGGCTTCTCCGTTGCTTTTCCTGTTATCTACACAAAAAGCCAAAAAAGAGTAATTTTCTTTAGTTTATCACCTGAATATCAGGAGATGAGAAATAGCCTGGAAGCCTGTAATAAGGTTTGTGAAATGAATGAAGTATTTGCTCTCACCAAAACTCAGGAATACTCATCCTCACCTTCCTGTGAGCCCTTGTCTTAAAACTAGGAGAAACAACTTCTGGATTTCATTCCAGAGATGTAGAAAAAGAAGGATCTTTTCTTTTTTTTCTGTACTTGCATTGCCAYAGCTAACGTCAAGGAAAATCATTTTGTGTGTTTGTAATTTCTTTGGACAGATATATGAAGTCTGACTTGYCTGACTTGCCTTTGAGTTCTGAACAAATTGTTTCCTATGCCACTTCCCATTATGAATATCTTGGGATGTTTGTTTGGYTTCTCCCTGGCTCAAAAATTAAAAAAGTAATATAAAAGGAAAAGCATACTTGTTCAAACCATCCTTTATTCAACACAAAAATTGCTTCCCTAASTAATTTAAATAGCAGCACTGCAATTCTTATATACCTTTAGATACTAAATTTAATCAAATAAAGTCTGGTTAGCATGGAAAAAATACTTCCAAAATAGTCTTTAATGACTGGGGACTTACCAGACTATCTTTGGGAATACAGAAATGCAACAAAGCACATTATTTCAAGAAACACAGTYTTAGGAGAGCCACCCAAACTCAGAGCTTGGTCAAATACTGACCAATTCTATACAATTTTGTCATCTTCAGGGAAAATCAGCCTTCAGGTTCTATTCTGAGTAACATCCCTGTTTCAGTAGGGTGCAGCCACACACACTCAGATCCCACTGAAGTCAACAGCACTCAGATGATACTGGCCTATGGGTATGTGACTCAGTGCTTTCCTGAACAGGTGTGAGTTTCATTTGTGTTTAAAAACAYTGCCTGAGAGAGGGTTTAAATTAACACTGTCAGCTCAGTCAGCAGCCACTGTGAACCAAACTGCAGCATCAGTTTTTAAGAATTCCYTGTTCCTGTATACTCCTCATAAATGTACAAGAAATAAAGAAGTGGTGTATAACTCTGCTGATATAAAGCCTYCCCTTTATGTTTTACTCTGGGAAAGCATAAAACATATATTTCATCCAAGGCCTCCATTGATTTCCTTTTAAAAATTCTTAGTTTTATAATTATTAATTTTCCTTGTTACTTTTATATTTGTGCCCTGCTGAATTCCAAATGTCTGAATCAATACATTTTTATCTTTCAGCCACAGCAGACATGTAATGGAGCAAAGGTCCTGCCACCAAAACTTGTCTCTGCATGTCAAGGTAACTGCTCCACTCTTGCATTACTAGTTCAGTGGCTGAAATGTTTCTAGCTGTCAAACTAATTCAGACATCTTTGAACTGTCCCTATTCAGTAATTAAGTATTATTGTGCTACTTTACAAATGGGAAGTGAAGGCCAAGGATCCCGTTCAATGCACTGGATGTCTCARCGATTTACCCCAGCCTTCAAAGCAAAACCGTACAGAGCAGGGACTTAGGGTCCTATTTCTAGCAGGAGTCGAACCTCTTCGCATCAACTGCTCAGGGAAGTGTATTTATATTTAGTCCACACTAATCTAAATTTACCTCACAGCCTCCTAACACCAGGACCCTACATATAGTGTAAGACAAAGGTTATCTAAAAGCTCATTCACTCTTTCACAGATAAAGCTCTCCTAGCGGATGCGGCTTCGACATAAAGCAGGCAAGAATTTCAGAGATGCTTTCCCAAGTGTTAGGAAAAGATGTTTGAAATTTTTCTGCCAGAAGCAAGACAGGCTTGCAATTGCTTCAGAGTTGCAAATCAGGAGCAATCTCATTACCCCTGGTGTCACTGTTCTCCTTCCCAGAAGAGGGGTGACAGAGGTGCAAAATGAATGTGAATCCAGACACAGACCCATCCCTTTTTTTATAGTAACTCTCAAAAATGGATCACAATGCAGTTGCAGCTGAATTCTCCTGTGATTCAGTACATACAAAAAAAGTATAARCCAAACAATCTTTATAGGCTGGAAAAATTACAAGAAGTCTAAGGTTCTCAAATAACAATGTTTTGTCCAGACTGAGATRTGTCCAGAGCTCCAGAGAATGATGAGCTCCTCTCTTATGAATAAAAACATCTACATCAAAATTCACAAAGAGAAGATCCCAAAGTCAAAATAATTTCCAAATGTCTTGGTCACAATATAACTCCCTGCTCTGTTCTCTCCTTAAGCCTGAGAACTGTAACTATTTTTGTGCATGCACGGACAGATTTTTGTTTGGATATAATGCCCAATTCTGTTCACTSTAGTCAGCATACACCAAGTAATAATTGCAGCAGAACAGTCAGAACAGCCTTGCCCTTTGTATTTTAGAAATGCTTTTTTTGCTCATGTACTTAGACAGTTGTCCACATTGCTTCAACTCATTGCCTGAGGATCTTTTTTATACCATGAGACTATTGATCAATGCAGTGATGGTATTGGCCGTGCTAAAACACTTAGCAGGGAGGATCATGYAAAAGTTTTTTTCCTCCAACCTATTCAGACAGAAGAAAAACTAAATATAAATTGAACATTTTAAGGCTCCATTGAATGTTTGTCCAAGTGTGAGGACAAAATTCAGGTCAATTCATCTGTCCCTCAAGCACTCCTTAGACTTCACTAAAATTGAAAAAAAAATAACCTTCTAATAGATGTGACCATTGCTTAGAAAGGACAAAAGTGTCCTTATAAGCTAATAAAACTGTAAAACATCACATAGGGAATCACTGATTCTCTGCTTTTCTTAGCTTGTTTCCTAGAGATGGCTAGCCATAGGAAATAAATACAAAAAATGGCATTAATCTGTTGTTATATTTTACCCACAAGCCCATTTACTCTAATATTTTCTTACTGCCGGAGCTGTAAAATGAAGAAGTTTATGGCTCATATGGACCTCAATAAGAATGATGATTCATCTCTAGAACAAATACTTGGACATTAAAAAAAATAAAATGGAAGATTCAAGAAATGATGCCTGCCTTAATATAGATCCTTTTGTGAAGAGTTCTGTCCCTACCTCCAGCACTGACTGACTCAGCTCACCTTTTTACTCTGAGCAATCAGCAGACCACTGGTTTCTTTTCCAAATTTTCTTGACACACGTAATATATAGTGTTGTAAGGCTTCTTCACATTGGTTAATTAAATTTTTCTTGGTCTATAGTCTGGCACTGAGACCTACAGGCGTGGACTACCCTGTCCATGCTTTTAAACTCTCCTAGTCTCCAAGAGGCCAAACTGCCTTTGGGGAGTTACTGGCTCCTGAATCACTCTGAGTTGGCTGCGAGCTGTTATTTTCTGTGGGTCACAGGTGYGCCATTCGTGGGCTGTTGCAGAAATAACAGTACAGACAACCAGGTGCCTGTGCCCTGGGGCCTTCCCTGTCACCACTTAATTTCCTGGCATAGATGTAGCCATTTGCTCRGCCTAGCATTGCCCAAGTCCATAATCTTTTCATATGTCTGAAAATCAGAGAAGTTTTTCAACAGCTAACTCTGGAGTTTACAGTGGCTCAACCTCTTTGTGTTTTTGCTGTTTCCCTAAGTTTAAAAGTTATTAAGGATTTTTTTGAGTAAGAAAAACACTGTAAAAGACATGTCACAGCTCACAGATCTGACACCACGCTTTGGGTTTTCCCAGCTTTCTGCCCATGAAGAAGGGGCTAGCAGTAATATACATGGGATTTATTTCTCAGTTGCAGTAATAATGCATTATCAAACAATCCCTCCAGAAATAAGAACCACATCCACAAGAAGTTTTAACAACTGTTGTGGGAAAGCTGGAAGAGTAAACATCAAGATAAGGCACCTTATTTAACCTCTAAYAAAGGTGATAAGCAGTTTTGGAAAGAAATGGCAAGATTATGAGAAAACTTTAGATGACTAAGAGCATCCTTTCCAAAGGAAGTGAAATATCATTCTTTTAATGGAGAAAAAAAACCTCTTTTAATTAGAAAATGACAGTGACACTCATCATAAATAAAGTGCCTGGCTTAGCAAGTAATTTGTTGCTGGTGCATCATCAGATAAATAAAGATTCTAAAAAAAATGTGTTTCAGACTTTTCCAGGATCACAGCAAAAATTTCTAACCTGATGAGAAATCGTGTAACTCCTACTGCTAACTAGCTRTATTTGAGATGATTGCATATAGATAGGTACAGTTAAAGATATCGAGATACAGATATAGATTATATAGATGTAGATAGATCTAGATCTAGATCTAGATAGATACAGTTTATATAGCTGTGCATGTGTGTATCTGAGGTGCTGCATATTTTTATTCTGGTTTATTTTCTACATGCAATTCTACAAATAAAAATTTAAAACCAAAAATATGTAGCTGGTTTGGTGTTGACCTTCATCATTTTTATTCTGGCATTCATAAGAATTCTATTCAAAGAAATAGAAATAACACATTTTCCTGTTAATTCACAGTACCTATTGATACAGGAAGTGCTTCATAATTTCTTACTCATTGACTCACTATTTAAGTTAATACATTGTTTAGTAAGCTTAATATTTTTAAGTTCCAAAGAACTTCTAAATATAAATGAGTATATTATAGGCTCCACACTAAGGAGATGGCATCCTGGGAAAAAATATTAATGGGATCCACAGAAAAAAACTTTAACATATTATGAGTGGACAATTTGAATTTTGAAAGGAAATTCAAAAAACTAATGAGTGACATTAAGCATAACATTAAAAGTAAGCCTCTGTCATCAAGCATTATAATAGCCACAGCATTATCAGAAGTTTCAGAAGTTACAATTTTATCACAAAACTCTATCCCAGTTACAAGTGTTCCAAATTACAATCTTTTCCATCCTTTCTAACAATTTTGAACTCATATGTTTCTCTTTCCAGCTGTCATAAAATCACAGAACATTTTTCCTCACCGATGCTCCATATCTTGGAGTACTGTGTTAGTAGTACACCTAATTCCTTTTGCCATAAATCAGCTTTGCATTACCATTTGATTTGCTGGCCAGCTTTGAAGATTTATCTCTCTGACTTGACRAATGACTATTAAACATGTCTCCTCAGTTTACCTAGTTCCTATGTCCAGACCACAAACACAGATACCCCTTTCTTCTTCCCTTCAGTGTCTCCTGCTCCCTCTTTCTCTCTCCTCTCTTATCACATGCTCATGAAGTTCTCCAGACCTTGTGTCTCCCCACTCACACTTATTTTTTTCCCATCTTCTCACTGCAAGGTATGTCCTCCTCCTGTTTCTTCCCTTCCTTCTCTCCCCAGCCTGGGAAACACCCTCCAATCTGAATTCTTTCCCCTCTCCTCCCTTTCTTCTTCAGTTCTTTAGTTCTACTACATCCCTACTAAAAAAAACCTCTCTGCTTCTATACTTAACTGAATCCCATATTTTTGAGCTGACATCTTAACCACCACCCTCTATTAGTCCTTCAGTCATCTTTTCCTTTTCCTTTTCTTTTCCCTTCCCCTTTCCCTTTTCCCCGCCTCCCAACCRCACATTTCTCCTTTTCAAGAGAATTGTCAGGTTTTTCAGAATTCCTTCCCTTCTGCAAAACATGCAGGACATATATACTGCAATATTCATTCTAGGCAGACAAGCATCTTCTCTTCTTTCAAGATTGTCTTTTAATTTCACTGGCATTCTTCCACTCCCTCTTTAGTATCTCTATTTCTCAATTTCCTCAAGATGGTCCACCTCACAATATAAATGTCCTTTTAAAAATAAACCATCTTTGACTCCACTCTCCTCTCTACCAACCATCCCACCCACCTTTTTTGTCTGCAAATGCATTCTGGACCTCTTCCAATTAAGCTCAGTCTTAAGCTTTCTTTTTTTTTTTTTTTTCTAACTTTTTCCCTTCGCCCTCCAGTGAAGAAGACATATTTTCAAAGTGCCTCACAAATCATTCTTCCCAAAATCCAAACTGACACCCCTTGTCACCCTCTTCAATCTGCCTGCAAGACTCTTCTTCTTGTAAAGCTGCCCTCCATGGACTTTGACTCATCTACGTCTTGATTCTCCTCTTTTCCCTCTAACCACACTCAAATGTACATTTCAAAGGATTTTTCTCATTCTTCCCTCCAGTTTTCCACAGAAGCCTTCTACACCTGGACTCTGTCTCTGTTTCTTTTCATGTTGTCTCCAGATAATTCATTTACAGATAATTATGCAAATAATCAAATTCCAGATAATCTCATCTTCAAAATAAAAAAATAATGTACCTGCTCCCTGTTTCAGCCATCTGCTTAAGAGTGGCACAGAGTAGGGCTCTTCATCTTTCCCTCTGTCGTGTTCCCCTTTTTTTTGTCACTATGGAAATTCCACTATCTTGCCTCTTCTGCAGCTCCTCAGGTCCATGGCCTTGGCACAGCCTTTAGCTAAATTCCCAGTTGGTTCTTGCTCCATCTTTTTACTTTACAGTTATACATTATACACGTTTATTCTCATTCATAATATAAAACCCTCCTCCAGGCTCTCACCATCTCCTCTCAACTAACATCTTCTTCTACAAATTTGTCAAATCTAACATAGCTCCCTATTTCCATTCATAACATTACAGTGGAGAAAAGTTTCCTAGCCTTTTGCTCCGAGCATGTGATTTCACTTTTCACAGCCTTCCCCCTCTTCATTCACACCAAACATCAGCTTCTTGTCTTCATTCTTCACAGCTTGTCTCCACAGTATTTATCATCTTTCATACACTAAAAGTGACAGTAACATTTAACACAGGTTCCCAGAGCACACTTGGCAGGAACAGGCATTCAGGGCCAAAAGCAGAGGAGAGGTGAATTAACATCCTTTGCATGAAGCCAACAGGATGTGCCCAAGTACCAACAGAGCCACTTGTCCTATCTTTTCTCATAAGGAAAGGAACTTACTCATCTGTAGCCTGGGGAGCAAAAGAAAGTTTCATCTATGCAGGATAAAGCAGGAAGAGGCAACATCCCTGAATCAGCCTCTCATAAGGCAGTAGTGAATGGTGAAGACTGAGTTCAGGAGCAGAGGCAAAGAGCCTCTAGGCTGACTTTGGCAGCCTTGTTCTGTGCCCAGTCATAAAATATCCATTAGAATAATACCTAAAAAGCTAAAGGTGGATATGACAGCAGCTCAAAGATGTGCTGGTAGCAGACAGCTCAGATGCAGGGCTCTATGGGAGACTGTGCCAAACAATCTCCAAATATTTGAACACATCACCTCTGTACAGACAATTTTCATCTGGAGTCAGAGCTGAGTCAATGCCTACAACACAAAAAGTCTTGCAAAAAATATTCTCCAAAGCAGCTAGTATACGAGCCTCCTAGTCTTTCTTTCAAACTGTCCTCTTAAAAGTATTCACAACAGGCAGCCACCACGCATGAGGCAGCTGAAAGGAAAAGGCTCTTTACATCCCAGCCCATTAGAGCCAAACTGCGCTGTGCACACAGCCTATCCATTCACTCATCCCTCCTTTCTCAGATCAGCGCTGTTCACCTGCCTGGGCTTCAATCTCTGCTACACATCTGGGGAAACTTCAGGCCCCAGTTTTGAGAGCACCTTTACCTCATCTGAACATGAACCTTTTATACCAACAGATGACARCATTTGGGACTTAAGCTACTTAATCTGTAGATGCATGCAGATACAAAAAATTGTGAAAGCTAAATACTGTCATTTGACCTTGAACATTTTCTAGCATCAATTCTGAATTGGTTTCCCATTCATTTGCCCATCAATAGAAAATTCTCTAGGCATTTGACTTAAAAAGGCTCATACTCAGAAACAGGCACTTTGTCCAAATAGAAACAGGCACTTTGTCCAAATAGAAATTGAGCACACCTCAGAGGTTTGCTCTGCTTCAATTGTGATGGAAATGGTTTTCATTGAATGTATTTCTTTCTGCTATGTATAATTTTTCCATATGAGAGAATGGACAAGGACTAGGATTGTCCTTATGATATCCAAAAGACCATGCTTTTCAAACCACTCTGCTCCTGTAAGCCCTACATCCAATCAGACAGTCAGATAAAGATGCTTATAAATTCATACTTGTTGAAAAGAAGAGAATAAATATTSCTGCCTATGCCCTCACAGAAAGCTTGGGCCCCTTTCCAGCTTCCAAAGGCGCACCCTGTTGACAGCTCCCAAAGCCTGGGGTGCAGCCTGTGGCTCTGGCTGGCTGTGTCCATGAACAAAGCCAGGCTCCAGGCACCACAGCTCCCACGGGGGGGACCAGAGCAGACCCTGCCTCCCTGCTCCTGCCGGGTGATGAGTGAGGCTGCCTGCAAACAGCAGGGCTTCCCACCAGCTGAGTCCCCTTCTGCAACAGCATCACACACACTCCCGTCTTCCAAAGTCTTGCTGGCTGGAAAAATCTGCAGTTTTAATTCTCTCTTCTAATCTACAGGATGACCAGGAAGATTTATCAGCAGTTTAATGCAAAGAGGAAAAAGGGCAGGGGCAGTGGGATGTCAATGTTAGACAAGAGCACATCCCTCTACCAGCATAGTGCCTTCAGAAACAAAATAGCCTCCCCTGCAAAGATCCCTACAGCAATTTAGTCTGAAGGAATATGCCTCCCTCAGGACTCTTCTCATTGCTGCCAGAGTTATGAGGGCCACGTGCTACCTCATCATTAATATGGTGTGYTTAATTAGCGCATATATGTTTGTGTTCTTTCTTTTGAAATAACCCAAAACTACATGCATTGCACAAACTCCCTTCATTAAAATGACATAGTAAATCTTCTTTCAGGCAGAAATTTGTGAGAGTAACATGTTGCAGAAAAAAAGGTCAAGACCAAGAAAGAGAGAAAAATAAATARGAAACTAAAATGAAGAGATACTGAATAAGGGAAGGAGTTAATGGAAGTCTTTATAGGGTACAAAACATTAAAGGAAGATTTCAAGGCATTAACAGGGCTAGCATTTCTGGAATGTAAAATGTCATTTGTATTACATAGCTGAATACCATGCCAAGAATCAATATGCTCTGAAATGTAGTAGGATTTAAGAAGGTCATTGTTTTGTGTAACCACGGTCCTTTCGGTGGTGTCCCCACTGGGATTTGTAGGGTGATAGTTTCTTATGGAGTGTTGACAACTTTTTTTCTTAACAAACAAGAAGGTTTCCTCAGGTCAATGGCAAGATAATGGGAAAGGAATATTTCCAGGGCCCAGGTTCATTAAAGCCTGAATTCTGTACCTAAGAGTTTTGAGTAGCTTTCCTCACATGAGGAGATCATGCTCAGATGGATCAGCAGAGATGTTCCCACTAGCCATCCACACAGTAAATGTGGAGATGCTGCAGCATGAGATCTTTAGTTGGCCCTCCCTTCCTGGCTTGATAGAGCCTGAATTTATTTCCTTAAGGGCATGGTTCAGGGTCTGCTGATAATGCCAGCATTTCTCTGAGGAGTTTTAGCAGACAGGCAAGTTAACACTGAGTCTGATTGTGGTTTTATTTATCCTTTATATTGAAACTTGCTTTACATCTTTTGTCTGCAGCTGCCTAGGTGACCCCAGAGACCTCTTAAAATTAAGAACACCTTATTAATGCAAGTGGGAGCTCCTCATCTGTTTTTCCTGTTTGTGCAGCTCCTAGCAAAGKGGGGGGTTTGACTGTGGCTGAGCTCCTAGTTGCTATGGCAATAYAAGTAATAAATAAATAGTAAAAATAATACATTGGAATAAAATATTCTGATTTTGTAAGCATGATCTCCAGAATTATGATTACTGCACTTACTTGCAAGTTAGCATTTCTGAGCAACATTCCTGAGTGACTAGGGTGCCCCAAAACACTTATTAACTATCATGCCTTGTACACACCAGAAAATGGTCATGTAGCTCTATGATGTAATGCTGCAGCATTTTGGCAGTGCTGGTCATGACTGCATGTTGCCAGAGGTGTGCCTGGGAGGAGATGTGTGTGTGTGGACATGCAAGTCACATGCCAAAGCAAGGCATGTCCACACCCATGAGTTTGCACATACGAAGGACACCAGTAACTTCATGGGCATCTATTTCTCTACAATTCCATGACATGTCCATTCTCATTATACCTGCCATTTGCATTTATACTCCCATTAAAKAATATTTTTATTTATTATATGACAATTATTAAGCTCATGTGGCCAAGATGCAACACAAAGTTGTAGATCAAGAGTTATATTTCAAAGAACTGCAGAATTTATTTTCSTGAATAATCTCCAAATTATAAGATTCTTTAATGTCTTTTTTTTTTAAATGTGTAATAACAGGCATTTGCATTGTAGATGGACATCAGTTTTAGAAATCAAAGCCATGCAGAAAAATAGCTGCTTTTCCTCCTGTTTAGGAGGGGAAAATAATAAATATTGATAAAATCTGAAGTGCTTGCAGATTTGTTTTTTATTGAAACAAAATTATATTTAATCCTGTAAGAATGATACATGAAGTTCACACAGAGATGAAGAGCTAAGTTCATATGCATGTGTATTGAATACATACAAACTGCTGCTAGGTGTATTTAGAAAATAAGGAAGTATAAACCTTCATTACTGCAGAGACAGATATATCTTATAATACCAGTAGCTCCAGTGGTCATTGAAATGTTTAAGTAAATTTCTGCCTGTTGACACATTTCTAAAATAGATGAAAAATTAAATGTTAAAAATAGAAAGAGTAAACCTTGCTGGCTTGCAAAGAGATCAGAAAGTTAAATCTACAGTGCTCAGAGATAGTATAAGGATCTGATGAGGTTGTGCAGATATAAAAAAAGCTCATATTTCTAAAGACAAACCTTGAAAAAATAGGTTGATAATTAATTGCATCTTCCTTGCAACATATTGCACAACATAAGACTAAGGACCAGCAGTAACACAGACATATGGGAATTGCAGTTGCTTACTACTGCAAGTTTTTTTAAAAGTGACTTACTCTGAAATAGTTAATAGTTAGAGAAAACATTTATGAAGCATTAAAGTACAGCAGTAACAATTTCTTTTATTTTTTTTCATAGCAGGCCTCAGCAGGGAAGAACGGCAAATTAAAAAAAAAAAATCCTACCTTTTCCCAAATCCTCTGGTTACAGAAGACACTCCTCCAACTCACATCTTCTCAAATGCAGCACAGCAGAGAGTAATATGACTTTATATCATAACAAGCATTATTTGAAAGAGCACATTACTTGTGAGAAAAGTCAACTTGCAGTTCAACCACAGTCAAAGAGACACTCTGCTCTTCTGCAGACAGCAGGTTATGAAAGATCACTCTGACTTTGCCATGGGAAAACAAGTGGCCAAAGATGCAACAGGGGAGAGCAGTAGGATGTGACCCCCATTTCTCCAGCTCACAGGTTAATCACTGGCTTCTGCCTGATTCTGTGCCCCACGGGGGTGACAACCCACACAGGCACACCTAGCAGGCAACACCCTGAACAGCAAGCAGCTGAGGTAACATCTGGTTTATGGATCCTGCCAAACAGCCCAGCATTTGTTCATGTCAGGACATTAGGCACTCAAGTGGAAATCTCTGCCCACAGAAAACTGATGTGTGTTGCCAGGACAAGGAGATACACCAGTGAACTTCAAACATCTGTACAGCTGGGGGGGAGGTACATGAACAGAGTGCTCTCTCAGGCACCAGGCCATCTCTTCCTTCTGATGTCTCCAGCCCTCAATGTCAAACCCTAGGGTACACCTACCACCAAGGAACAAAGTAAATTTATCATGACAAGCACAGTGATCCAGGAGCATCCAGTCCATGCTTTACCTCAGATCAAAGAGACAAGCTGCTTGTTAGCAGCAGTAACCTGATGCACAATTTTAGTGCCAACTTTTGCCCAAAATAGTACTTCTGTGTATTGAAAATCCAAAACCAAGGGGAAAAATGAGGGCATACAGTGTGGCAAAAGAGAAACCTAATACATCTTTTCCATATCTTTATCCTCCTAATGCTGCAAAAACACTGAGTGCTGGTTAAGGAGTCCAATTTTGAAAAGGTAAGTAGTGGCAAATGTTCAAACCTGGGTCATTTAAACATTTAGGTCTAAAAAATTAAGATTTGAAATAGGACCTGCACAGTCTGTTCAGAGTTAGAATAATCAATAGAAGTGGGTTCCAATTTTACATAGAGAATAACCCGWATTGTCAGGCTAAGCTGGGTTACTCCTAATCTTTCTGGTTGAGCAGAGCATGGCTTACCAAAGGGCTTCCCACCTCCCTCTACACCTTTGGCAAAGGCATTGGGGCCACCCCTGCAGAACTGATCCACCAAGAACATTTCTAGGTTTCCCTGTTGAGACTTTATTAAAGAGAATACCATTTGAGTTCAATATCATTCTATATCAATATCCACATTAAAGCACTGTCTGCAAGTGCTCCTCTGCTGCATTTGCAAGAGGCTTCCATCCCCCTCCAGGCAGCAGCATAAGAGAGAAGCTTCACTGAGCTTCCCCTCTCTTCAACTGACCACAAACTAAGCTGTGCAAAAATGAGGGTTTGKGAAAAAATCTTTTGAAACTTTACCACAACTGGAAAGACAGATTTCCTTCACAGATCCTTCCATGTGCTGAGTGAGGAAAGCAGAGTGCCTGGCTGCTCCAACRCTGATGCAGGCATACAAGAAGCTGTGGGCACTGGGGGAAGCTATCTGACTTGGAGCTCACAGTCATTACCGCAATTACTTGTAGCAGAACTGGAACTCATAACTCTCTTTTCTCTTTACTAAAACTCTTGAGAAAATGCTTCTCAAAAAACAATCTGATGACTTTCTGCTGACTTGGAAATATAACAATACCCCAGCAGCCAACCTAACCTTGGTGTATCTGTCACTTTTGAATCATCTGATATTAATTGCACCCTCTTCTCCACCAAGATGAAACACYCACTATAGAATGACAACCACTCTCTGATCAGTTTGGCTTTTCCCATGTGGTTGGCATAAGTTACTCAACAAAGTGATAGATCTGTCAGCACAAGACAATTTGATATGTGTGCCTCCCTCTCAGAATGGACTCCAGTGCTGAAGCTCAGCTCTTTGCCAATACAAACCATTACCTGAAGCTTTCCCTGACCATGTTGCCTCTGTGCTGGCACCAACCAACTTTGCTGGTTGAGTCGAGTCCTCTTTCCTGYAGATATCTTCTTATTCTGCAGCGCTATTCCCCTTTTTGAGCTACATGCAGACCTCCTGCTGAATTCATGAACTTGCACTTGCCTTTGTTCATGGCCATGAGAGGCTCTTTGCTGTGSAAGCTGCCCTGGTGGCAGCAAAGGTGGTATGTTGTGGAAGCATCACCAACATGGAATTATTTCTTGTCACAGGGGTAAAGAACACAGTCTGTTATTTTTTTCTTTATAAACCCATCTGGACATCTTCAGCTCACCAGATTTTTTTTCTGATTAAGGCAACCAGACTCTAACAAACTCCTGCTGGCTTATGTCTTTCACTCTGTGGTGCAGAGTATCTTAATTCCAAGTGGTCAGAGAAAGGCAGCCTTATTTCCTGCCCCTTTTGTATTCCTACAGCAATGAGCYTGGGCAGGTTTCTCTGCATGCAGAAAGTCATTGAAAGCCAGAGGGAATCTGTACTTGAAAGGGTTTCAGCCATGAAATGCAGCAAGCMCCAGCAGCATGTCTCTGTGAGACTCAAAGGAATATGTCATTCTTTGGGTATTGTGAATCTTAACAGGTGTTTTAGGGATATCACTTTTTTGCCCAYATGGCTACACTATAGCCTCTGTACAATTGGGTGTGTATATATATAAAAAATAAAATTTCAAAAGAAAAGCAATTCCAGGTTTTGACCAAGCTGGTGAAAGTCTCAGACTGGGGGAAAAAATACGTGATTTTGTCAATGTTTCACAATAATCTCTACAAGTTGTTGGGCAAGATGTGGAAACACCTGAAGCTGGTATTCAAATATGTGGCTTTGTATTACAAAAGCATACTGAAGCACTGGTGGGTTTACTTGTGATTTACTTGCTAAAATTCACTCCTAGGTTTCAAACTCAGGCTTTGGAGCTATATGGAAAGCACAACAAAGCTATCATACAGTGCTTTCTCATGGTGCTTGTTCTTAAAGGCATTGTTAGAGAAAGAGAAGTCAGAATGCTCCTGAGACACAAAAAGCTGTACTGCATATAAATGCAAAGTTTAGAAATAGCTTGAAAGCCATAGCAAGAAATTTTAAAGATCCCTAAATTGTGGCCTAGGAAGAATAGACAGAACAGGGTAGGAAGAATGGACAGAAAATAATAATTCAGATAAGATTTGTATTTTAATGAGCTGTGATTTTTTCCATCATCTCCAACAGCCGACATGTATCCTGTCTTGGAATATACAAGTAATGATACTTTGACTATACATACTCAGAGGTGTCTTCAGAGGGTGGCTGGGCATGTAACAATCTAATTTATTAAAGCACAAGAATTTATAGTGCCTAATTAGAATGGGATATTCATTGCTGAAATAAAATTAAAATAAAAATGGACTTTTAAATGTAGCCACTAAATCAATGGATGTCCCCCTGGTCTGTCAGACACCCATATAAAGGCAGCTTATGAGTAGCAAGTACTTAATTTACTGACAGCCAGATGCTCATTTTGGCAAAGATGGCTCTTCTGGCATGCCCAGATTCAGAGACATTTCTGAAACTGTTGATGACCACCAGAAACAGGCTGYTGAGCTAGCCTTTGGCCTGGTCCATATGGGAGCTCTCATAGTCCTGCTAGTAGAGCAGATCAGGAAAGAAATCCATTCTTACTTCTCACAACTCGAAGGTGGAGGAGCAAAGTTCTTTTTGTTTGGTGCCTTCTCAGGGCCTCTGCACACAGATGAAGCAGAGCCTTTGGGCACTCCCTGCTCCTGCCTCACACTCACAGCTCGTGCCTGCCTCTCCCTGAGCACAGGCATGGTATTTGTTGCCATTTAAAAACCACTTTTCCACCTCTCACTTACCTATATAGCAGGGGAATCTAACAAACTCCTGCTGACTTTTGTCTTCACTGTGTGTGCATCCTAATTCTAGGCAGAAACATTTTGCTGAGGAGTCAGAGGAGCATTATCCCTTTTAAACAGTACACAACCCCAGTCATAATGTATGCCCACAGGAAGAAATGCTTCCCATGCAGGAAATGACTCAGACTAGGTCAAAGCAGTGATATAAGGAGTGTGGAGAGAAGTGAACAGTAACTGTAGCTCATAAAAGGTAGCGTTTATCTTAACAGAGTGACAGCTGCTCACTGTGAAGTTACAAGGGAGTATTGTGATTTTCTGACTCTGAAGCCCACCCTTTAGGAAGCACTGATCTGGAATATGAAAAGGCTGTACMTGCTGGAAAAGTCCTTCTTAATGAGACAGGGTCAGGTTGTGATGAAGCTCACTCAGGTCGAGTAGGCAGGCATTTTCCTYCTTGTTTTGGCCCCACTGACATTAACACTATCATTATTAGTAAAATAAAGCTGAATACAATGTAAATGCAATTGTGGACCTGTTGCGTACTAATAATTGATAATTAATAGATTTCAATAGATTCAACCAATTCCAATGGTTTTTTTTTTTTTCTGAGCAGTTCTACTGGGAAGTAACAACAGTATGAGGTTCGCCCTGGTAGTACTCTTATAATGAAGTGAGGTGTAACAACTATCAGTCATGAAGTTGACTCTCTGCTTATAAGATTAAACAATGACTAAGCTTTAAAAAAYACATAAACAGTGGTGTAATAAGGCTGTCATTGAAGTATAAGGAATAAAATGAAACTGGTAAAAAMCATAACTACATTTTATTGTAGCAAGTGAAACACAATCAGAAAACTGCTTCCTTTCAGTCTAATCGTTCCACCTGCCTGCATACAGCATGCTACACAAAGTCCTGGGCTTAATCACCTCTTAGCTGTGTCATGGCTCTTTCCTGATGCAAAACACAGCAATGCACCAAATCAACTAGAGGCACCAGAAATTATTAAACATGCATAACCTTTGAGTCAGGCCAGCCTTTCTTAGTTTTTGTGTATTTATCATCCCAAGGAAAAAAAAATAGATAAAATCTACAGAAGTTGTACAAAAGCAGATTAGCCATTCAATTTGTATCAGGGATGAGTTGTGCCTTGTAAAATCTATCAGCTGGGCTGTGCTGGGGACAGATGACAAAAGACTGGAGGGGAACCCGTGAAGCTCTAACCCATGTGGCACAAGTGCATCCTGGATCTGACAAAGAGGAAAAATACTCATAACCCGGGAACAGCCTGGCTCCAGCTCATTTATGGGGAGAATGCTCTGGTCTTCCCTTGTTCTGGCCATGAGTCTGGTTTCAGAGGTGTCTCTCAGAGGAGGAATGAGCTGGATTCCTCAGGCTATGGTGTTCCATAACCTGCATGATACCCTTGGGCTGGCAGGAAACTCATTGKCCCACAGAAAGTCTTGGGAGGAAGGAAGGCTGAAGAGAGTGACAGTGTGTAGTTATATCAGGCAGATATGAACAGAAGTTGCGCTGAGTGGTTTGGGCTGGACTAACTTTGCTCAGCTTCATCTGGGTTTTTTTCTTACTTGAGACTGTGGAAGGCTGCTTTGCTCAGGTATCACTTGAACAGACCTCACGTTTTTCATTTATGCTTTTTAATCTCAGCACTCCTGAAACAGAGATGGCTCAAGGTACTATTTGCAAGGTCATCAGCTAACCTGAMTATAAAAACTCAGATAGCTCATTAAATTAAACTGATTTACTAAGAAATACTAGAGAACCAAGTATACATTAAAAAATCAAGTAAGAAAAGAACAGAAATTGGGAAGAAAGTTGCTCTTTTTTTAAGCACTGAGAAGGAGAAAAGCAGAGATGTAAAGGGAAGAACTTAGAGCCAGAAGATCCAAACTTCCCCTTGATTCTAAACTTAGCTCAGCCACTGGCCCACCGTGCAGATGACTCAGTGCACTTCCTTGAACTTAAATCATTCCTCTTACAAAACTTGTTAAAGAAAGACGTCAGTGTAAATTAGATGTTGTGTCTAAGTTTAGCTATGGCCAATACATAAATATCAGAAATTTAATGTGTTCTCATTCTTGTCTGCTTAAGAAAGATGTGTATATACATGCACATATGCATATATAGATATATATATATATATACTCATAGCAAGGGAGAGAAAGACTTCTTTGCACTATTTTTAGTTTCATTTGCATACATTGTTATTTTGCTGGTGACATAAGAGCTCACAGCTGATTAGAAGTTTAACTGTTTTCAGAGCAGCCTGACTGCCACAACGCCCAAGCACTCTTCATTCTCTCAAACTGTCAGGAAAGTTTCAATCCCATCCAAGCAGTGGGAGCTGAGAGAGTACACATTCRGCATATAACATACATGATGGCTGATTTCCTGTGACACTAATCTTCACTCCTGGGGAAAAGGCAGTCATTTATTCATAACTCTACCACTCAAAAGTAACCATTCTTCTCACCATGGAGATAAATGTCAAAACAGAGACCATCCATAGGCTGAGTCTAATCTAATCTGTCCAAAATGAATATATATTTAGATCTGTTGTCAAATCTTGAATAGCAAACCCTTTAGCCTGGGCAACTATTTCCTCAGTCTGCCCTCTCCRTCTATAAATATGCATATCAGAATGGATATATGCTATCAGAGAAGCATATTAATCCTGCTAATATGGACAGGATATGATGCTGACCAATCTTTCTGATACGAGCAAAGAGTCAGACGACAAAGCAYAAGACTTTCAGAAATGTGTACCAGAGAGAGAAAAATATGTTGATTTTTGTTAMAATATCTCTATCATTCAACACGCACCTGAAATCAGCAGGCCCTCCACTCCCAAGTAGCTGGTCCAACAAATGAGAAAATCAGGGTGCTACCTTGATGTCTGTGGAAGATGGCAATGGAAATTTCCTTTCTCATAAAACTGTTAATTCTCATTGTCCCTCTCCTTTCTCCAGTTCATATTTCCATTTTTGAGATGTCAGCAGGAAGGTGTTTATTTATGCTACATTCTTTCCCATCAAATTGTACCTATGGAATTCCTCATATCCTTTTGAATATGGTTGTCACAATTCTTAAGAATGAGAAGGATGACCCCAGAAACTACAGGCCTGTCAGTCTCACTTTGGTGCCCAGTAAAATCACAGAAAATGTTATCCTGGAAGGTATGGAAAAATACCTCAAGGACAACACCATCATCAGTCACAGYCAGCACAGCTTCACTAGGGAAAAGTCCTGCTTGTCAATTCTGATTTYCCTCTATGACAGGGCAACCCACCGAGCTGATCTAGGAAAGCCAGTAGATGTAATCTTTCTGGACCTCAGAAAAGATTTTTATATTGTCTGACACAGAATCCTYCTGGATAAAATATCCAGCACACAGTTGGATAACATGTTACATGATGGGTGAGTAGCTGGCTYACAGGCTGGGCACAAAGGATTACAGTGACTGGGGTGATATCAGACTGCCAACCTGTCACTGGTGGAGTTCTGCAGGGCTCCATCCTTGGCCCTGTGCTCTTCAACATCTTCATAAATTACTTGGAAGCAGGAATTGAAGGAATACTAAGTAAGTTTGCCAGTGATACTAAATTAGGAGGAGCTGACTCCATYGAAGGCAGGGAGGCCCTGCAGAGAGAGGTCAACAAATTAGAAGGGAAAGTGCTGGATATTCTGTACCTGGGATGGGCTACCCTGGTTGTGTGTATAGATGGTGAGTGAGAGGCTGGGAAGCAGTGCTGCAAAAAGGGACCTGGGGCTCCTGGTCAATGGCAAGTTGAATCKGAGTCAGCAGTGCCCTGGCAGCCAGGAGGACCAAGCGTGTCCTGAGGGCATCAGGCACAGCATCACCAACCAGGCAAGGGAGGGGACTGTCCTGCTCTGCTCTGCACTGGGGCTRCCTCRCCTTGAGTGCTGGGGGCAGTTTCAGGCACTACAAGATAAATATAACATTATACTTTTAGAGAGTGTCCAAAGGAGKGCCACAAGGATGGTGATGGATTTGGAGGAAAACCATACAGGGAATAGATTAGGTCACTTTGCTTGTCCARCCTGGAGAGGAGGAGACTGAGGGGAGACCTCTTTGCAGTCCTCAACATCCTCACGAGGGGGAGCAGAGGGGCAGATACTGATCTCTTCGCTTTGGTGACCAGTTTCAGGACACAAGGAAGTGTCATGAAGCTGAGTCAAGGGAGATTTAGGWTGGATATCAAGAAAAGGTTCTTTACCTAGAGTGGTCAGGCACTGGAACAGGTTCAGCAGGGCAGTGGTCACAGCACCYACCCTGACAGAGTTCAAGAAGTGCATGGAAAATGCTCTCAGGCACATGGTATGATTTTTGAAGTGTCCTGCACAAGGCCAGGRGTTGGACTCAATGATTCTGATGGGTCCCTTCCAACACAGTGTATTCTATGATTCTATGACTCTGTGATATTCTGTGATATCCTGGTACTGAGACACTGGACAAATAAAACCATAGAAGAGCCAGAAGCGACTCTCATTTTTCTGTTCCACTCCTCTATTTCATACTACCATGAACCTCCATTAAGTTCTTTTTGAAGTGGAATGTTTGAAACTCTTCTCAGATCCTGAAGAGAAAGAAGTCCTCTTGGTGTGGTCCTCACAAAGGAGTTATGTTGTTTCAGAGAACCATAGCTCTTTCTCTTGTAGATATTTCATTATTGAAGTTACACAACAAACACTATTGCATAAATGGTAAACAGAGGTAACGCTGCTTGTAAATTGTCCTATTTCTGGYGCTCAAATATCCTTGCTCAAAACTAAATTCCATTTTTACATTTGGATAAATCTTATCAGCAGCCAATTAACTAATTACTTCAAAAGATGAGTTAGGTTTTACACTTATTCTACCTCAGCAGTTCAACCACATTGCCATTAATACATCATGGACTACTTTTCTTGTCTGTGTATTCCAGGTGAGTAACTGAGCCWTAGTTCTATCAAAAAGTACTTTCAGGTGTCCCACATAGGTTTAGAGTGGATGGGACCTCAGCTATGCCAGTATGGGACTGCCTCTAGGAACCTAAGTGCAAAAGGAGATCTGGCCAGCAACCTGCTATGAGTCACTCTGACTTGCTCTGTCACAGGATTTGCACTTACAAGTGGGTCAAATCCTTATCTGGAATAGTTAGACAGATCTGCACTGCAGCAGGATTGAGCCCRTGTATCACAATGCACAAATACACAAGCAGCATTGCTAGAAAGGGTCTGCTTTCCAAAGGTGGCAGAAAGGGGTGCCAGGTGACAGCTGAGATGGCACATAATGGTCTTTGTTCAGGAAAAAAAATGAATGTTTTGAGAAATAATASCTCAGTAAGGTAAAATAACTGGGGAAAAATGCTTTAACACAACATAAAACAATAGTACAAAATAGGAATCAAGAACCATAGTGTCACTTCCAGGCCACGGCTTCTGTGCACGCGAAGTAATCATCTGGAAAAGAGGCTAGCTGTGGGAGAGGATTATGAACAGGTCGTGATCTCACAGCATGGCAAAATGGCCAAGAGAGCAAAAGCAACCCTTGTTAGCAATGAGCAGCACCTGCAGAAGGAGGGGTTAAAGAAGTTGCTACTTTTTGGTGGTCATTGCTAGGTGTTGTAACCATTTCTATTCTCAACACTTTAGCAAGGATGTTAATAAATACAAACGGTACAAAGACAGTGCCACCTGAGGAAAATCTCCCTCATGCTGATCACTCAAAGATCAACCTCACTACCTCAAAGAAAGGGCACAGTGAAGAGCAAAGCACTGCCTAAGACTACCTGTGTGGAGAGGGAAATCTACAGGCATTAGATTCTTCAGCAGGCTACAAATCTCTTGGACTCAAAAATGAGACAAAGAACAGAGTGTTAAACTGCCACATTTGGAACAACTTATCCAGTAAATTTGCCATCCCTGCTAGCCTTGGAATCAATACTGCTGTCATACAGAATAGCTCATTCAGAAATGAAATGCTGAATGAAATCCTATGCCCTAGGATTATCTAAAACAGAGTAGATGATCATAAGAGTCCACTTGGGTCTTAAAAATCCATGAGTGTAATTCAGAGGACATGTAGTTCTAGAGGCTAAGTATGAGGCCTTTACATTTTCCAGGATGAGCTTTCCCTGAAGGTTTTTCCTGAAGACTAAATTATTTATCCTATAACTGAAAAGTAAGCTGCAAAGCTGAAAAGTAGCAAGMCCCCAAAAGATAAAACTTCCTCCTGCTTTCCTATTTTCCTTAATTCTAGGTGAAAACATGTACAGACAACAGACAAACTTTATGTTTTGAAAAAGATTGAAAGGTTCTGTAGGCACATGGAGGGGAGATCAGCACCCTCACAAGCAAATCRTGTAAAAGGCAGATACTGGCTGCATCTGAGTTCACAACAGGGCTCTAAAAATTTTGCTTTTCTGGTTTGGATGACCTATGTAGCTCTGTGACAGATGTGATGTTGTACCACATCTCTGAGTGATGGAACCTGCAGCAGCCTTCTTTACTACCTAACTGGATTTTAYCACTTTGACTGAATATCAGTCAAAGTTTTTACTATATGAGGCTCCAAAACCATGTCTTGCCTAGTCATTCTTGTTTCCTCAGATAGTTTTATCCATTTCTGCTCCTGTCTGTATAGCAGTATACAGAACTCCAGTAACCCCCACAAAACTCACACTGTAAGACTCAGTACTGTACATTTTCCAAGAGTAACATTTAAGATGGCACTTTAATTCACTGRGAACTGAGCTGAGCTCTTCCACAAAATTGATTTGGTAAAGAGGAACTTCAGTAGAGTGAGGCTAGGACTATATTTATATGATTTACAGCAGAATTTCCATCTTTTGCACATCTTCAACAAATACCAGGACTTGATGAAGACCTTACTTTTCAGGTGGACCAATCCTAAGTTTCATCCTTTGGCTACCAATATGAAGAAGGTCTCCAGCTTGGTTGTCTTAATCACATTTTCAGTCTTGATGGGCAGGAAATGCAGYGTACTTATATGTGTGAGCCCTGAATAAGGTTAAGAGCAGGTGTTTGCTGCATGCTGTTTTTGGGAAACAGTGGCTGGATTTTGTTATGCTCTGAGTCTGGGGAACCACTCACATCTCCCCCTCCCCTCAACAGGTATGTTCTGGGRGGCATGGGGGTTGGCATTCTTCTCTGACCTGGTCTGCATTTAATCAAAACTTTTATCTCACTTTGCAGTAACTCCTGACATGTCCCACTGACATCATCAGCTAAGTTCTCTCAGTGTTTTCCAGTTTGTCAGTAAAATRCTGTTTAGCAGGTTAATTCATGGCAAAGAGGATATGACCAGCCTGYCTCAAATCCTCGATTTGGAGTTTGAAAAATAAATTGCTAGGAAATTGTCACTCAAATTCCCGTGCTTTGTTTTTGAATTGTACAATCTTAGAAAGAAATAGAGTTTAGTTTAAACTAAATTGCTGTTACTTTTGAACATACTTGAGTAAAGTCCCAGAGATRCAATAAAAATAATTAACAGAAGCAGCTATTGCTAAGCTAAAGTGAAGGTTTGAGTTCTGACCTCCACTTGGTGCCAACAAACTACCCTGTGCTTTTTCACTGTAGCCACGTACTACCCTGAAAATCTCAAGGAATTCTTTGTCATGTTGCAGTGTAAATTTTTAGGACACCTAGTACATCTGTAATCCAAAGAAAGATGCTGCCATTGCCCAAGCCGGGTGACACTTGGAAGCACATTATCGCATACAGAATGTTCATTAAAAGCGGATTAGGAGAAGATCTCATCAAACATACCAATTCCGCTTGAAATAAACGGCTTCTAAGCACAGGAGTTGTTAGAGGAATGAACCATAGGCTCCGACTAGTTTGGTTTGCATATTTTAGAGAGCGTTTTGAGCTGATGTGTGTGGGACTAGGCTCTTTACTCCAGCAGTTCTGTTTAGCTGGCTCAAACAGAGTAGAGGTGATAAGATGTGGAAACTTTATGAAAAAGATATCCCAGGCATGAAACACTGTAGAAGAATTCTGCTTAATAATGAACTAATTAAAAAACAAATTACATGAAATGCAGCTTTCACTGTTAGGTTCTAGATTTCTCTCCCCCAAACATTAGACGAAATTGCATTGTTTACAAAAATTTATTAATACAAACTTTACACACTTTATATAACAGTTATCAAAGTCCTAGTTATAGATATCATGTGTGTAATAATACTTTGTTTAAGTTCTTTTTATATTCATTTGCACACAAAATAAGTTCTCCAAGACTAACATCTACCTACTATGACTGTATCTCAAATCTGCTCAAATTTTGGTAAGGCTGTTGGCATTTCTGGAAAAAAAAAAAAGAAATCGTACAAAGGATAATAACCTAGGTGATCACTTCATAATGCTTGCGACTAGCCACTGAACTCTAACTGATAAGGTCATAAACAAAACGTCAAGAGAGCCCTATGTCATTATACCACAGCCGACACAAACACAGCGCACTCTGCCCATGGCCAAAGAACAGAAGGACGACTAAAACGCAAGCCGATGTGTTGCAGCATCGTAGGGCCACTAAATGCCATCCGTGAACTCGTGGCGATTTACAAGGTGAAGAGAAGGCACGAAAGCTGCACACTGCGCCCCGCGTCCCCGCTCCCCGGGAGCGCGCCCGGGCGGGCCGGGAGCGCGGCCGGAGGCGG